>BRDA01001065.1:18736-45791 GCA_036984385.1 Crenuchus spilurus | reverse complement strand
CTGCTGCTGATACTATTACTAATGCTAATTCTAATTCTAATACTACTGCTGGTACTACTACTACTACTACTGCTTCTAAAGCAAATATTTCTATTGGTACTACTACTGCAAATACTACGACTGGTACTACTACTTCTGATACTACTGTTATTACAGCTACTGGTACTATGGCTACTATTTCTATACTATTATTACTAATGCTAATACTACTACTTCTACTCCTACTAATACTGCTATTCCTACTACTACTGCTGCTGCTAATACTACTACTGCTACTAAAGCAAATATAACTGCTAATACTACTACTGCTACAGCTGCTGCTACTGCTGCTACTACGGCTACTATTTCTATACTATTGCTACTAATGCTAATACTACTACTACTACTGCTATTCCTACTACTTCTACTGCTGCTGCTACTGCTGGTACTACAGCTACTATTTCTATACTATTGCTACTAATACTACTATTGCTATTCCTACTACTATTACTGCTGCTAGTACTACTGCAAAAGCAAATATTACTGATAGTACTACTACGGCTAATAATACTACTGCTATTCCTACTGGTGCTACTACCATTATTACAGCTACTGGTACTATGGCTGCTGGTACTTGTGATGATGTTAAGGATCCAAACACATCACCAGCCCTACACCCATCACACAAGAGACAATGGACATAAACCTTTCACTTACCTGATTCTTTAAGAGTGGTGAGCGCAGATTAGGAGTTCAATTACCTGCTTGGACAAAAAGACATTATCATTAACACAATCTAACAGTTTACCATTAATGTATTGGCTATCCAAAGAAACACAAGGACCATAAGAAACAAAGAAACCAAAGAAATGACTTTTACTCTTTTAAAACTAGAAGTGCACTTTTAATGTGATTGATTGAGTTTACCTCTAGCAATGCTAATTACTCATTTGGTTCAGTCCAGGGCGGGTCTAGGAGTATAAAACTGGGGTGAAATGCAGAGCAATTGAGTTCTATTACTCTTACCTTTATCTCAGCGATCCTCTCCGCATTCAACCAGTCAGACCTAAAAAGAGACAAAAGAGAAGTATTTGAGCAAAGCTGCAAGCCTAGCATTTCAGTGTTAGCTATTTCTACACTGTGTATATACTTCAGAGTCTAGTTTTGTAAATATTGTAAATACTGTTTAATTTGTGTTTGTCAAGTTTTTGTTTGGGATTTTGGGGTTGTTTGTCATTTTAATAAATCACCTGAGGGATCTTCACTGGAACTTCTGACTCACCTCTCCTTCTTCAAACGCCGTTAAAAGCTGGGAGCCTCTGACGGCTCGTACACATTGTCACAGTACTACAGCTACTGTTTCTATACTATTGTTACTAATACTACTACTGCTCTTCCTACTACTACTGCTGTTATTACTGCTACTAAAGCTAATATTACTGCTAGGACAACTACTACTAATAATAATACTAATGATCATTCTACTACTACTAATGATGCTGCTGCTGCTGATGATGATGATGATGATGATGATGATAATAAGAATACAAATGATTTTCCAAGCTTGGGGTCACTTACCATTCCAAAATACAGTTTGCTCAGACACTACACATAGTATAAAAATGAATTTTTGGAGGCCAGGGGACTGGTGCTTGTGTAACATCTACACAGCATTCAAACCCCAAAGGAGCAGATGGAACAGAAAGGCTGAAATGACAGAATCTAGGCATTATGCTGAGAATGTTTGCATTTGTCAGGATTGATAGTGAGACAGTAGCAGAGAGAAGGGGGCGATATAGAAGTCTCAGACCGAAAGGATGACTAACAATGTGTTAATTATTATATTTTCATGTTTAATGTTGACTAACCTTTTTTATTTCATGTTGCATATAATCATTGCATAAGTTATCATTTTGCAATAATTTTTTAATCAGTCAATCAATCAATTTTTCAAGTTTTTGGATTCTTTGGTTTCTGCCATTACTAAAAAATGTTTGCCATCAGATGAAAAATCACTGAAATGAGTTTTGTGTTTTCACAGTCAGATGGTTCAGTGGTGGGTATTGTGTTCCTGGTGCTGTTGCTGCTTGTGGCTTTGGCTCTTATGTGGTGGTTCTGGCCTCTCTGCTGCACTGTGGTGAGTGTTAGGCTTTTACACTGAACATCATTCTTTTCTGCATCAGCTCCTCCCTGCTGTCTGTAGTTTTATCACACTGTTTTTCTTATCAGCTGGTCCTTCTCTCTCCTCTTGACTTAGTCATTGTAAATTAAAATGAACACTTTTACATTAGTTTTCACTTGCTGATGGTTGAGGGAGATGGTTGCAGTCAGTGAGTTTGGCATTGGTTTACACTTTTGCACTTTTCTGAGGTGAAGCAGAGCAAGCTGCCTTCTCACATCCTGCAGTTCTCTTTGATGAAGTCAAACAAAGTTCATGTGAAAGAACACAACTCAGTGTCGTTTGATTGCAGTAAGCACTGTGCAGCAACTACTTTGAGCAACAGTGCACAGGTGAAATAATCAGCATTTCAAAACAATGCAGCCATTGGTTATTTTCAGTGGTGTAATGCTTCTGCCCTTTTGTTTCTTGGTTCAGATCACCGTTTCCGGTTTCTGGTTTGTTTTGCTCACGATTCCAATTGGAACCATGTTCTAGATGTTCTAGATTTGTATTCATGTCATAGATATTTTTCAATTACAAATAAGTTTAATGCAAGATAATTCAAAAACATAGTAATACATTATATTTGTATATCACTTAGAATTTTATTTGTATTGCAGATTCACAGAGATATATGTTCAGGTTGCACAGCACTGAAGGGACTTGATGTAGGTTTACCTTACAGATTTGAAAAAGCAATGCTTCAACATTTTTCAACATTTTTTATTTTATTTTTAATGCTTATTCCAAAAAAATGTGACTTATTCTTTATTTGAAGCAAAATGTCTAATCAGCAAATAGGCTATAATAGATATGAACAACTAGAGTACAATGAAGAGGGTTTCAGCTTTCATGTGTCTCCTCACTTTTGCGTGTATCTCTTATTTTGTGAGAGTGATGAAATTTCTAATTAAAAGCAATAGGTTAAAGGTAATGTTATAAATAGATAAAGTGGAAAATCAGTTTTCCTCATTGATCTGTTCTAAAATGTCTGAAGATAACCGAAATGAACGATAACTGTAGCAATATTACCCATAAGAAATTATGTAAATCCACCCCGAGTGGCTCAGCGGAATAAGACGCTGACACTATGACCAGAGGATTTAGAGGTGTTCATCTCGCACATCGGAGGAGGCTTTGGCTTGTCTTCACCCTCCTAGAGTCAGGGAGATGGCAAAGTGGTGGGGAGAGCCTCTAGCAGATGGGATGGGTTAATTGGCTACTACTACATTGCTAGGAGAAAACTGGCAAAATGCTAAAATTAAAATGATTTAAAAAAATAATAATAATGTAAATCAAATTGATCAATTCTAGACACTCTAAAACATTAACAAACGACCGCTTGGGTGGATGCTTTGTTTTCACGAAATTAGCAGGGAGTCACCAAGCCAATGAAAACTGGGTGGATGAATGATAACTGGGACAAAATTTCTCTGATAAAAGTTGATGTAAACGAATTGTATGATAACCAGGGCAAACAATATCCGAAGTTCCACTGCACTTAGAATTAGATGTATGTTCTATCTTTAGTTTTTGTTTGGCATTTCTGTTTAACATAAGATAACATAATCGTTTACTAATCCCACAGTGGGGGAATTCAAACTATGTGTTTCACCATCAGAACTGTGACAAAAACAAGGAAAAAAACTTTCTCTGAATTAAATTACCTCATCTTCAACTCACAAATACAGACCCCTTTTTCAGAAAAGTTGGTACACTTTCTAAAAATGCAATAAAAACTTAAATCTGCAATTTATTCATTCACTTGTGCTTTTATTTAACAAACAAAAGGAGAAATAAAATATTTTGAAAATGTATGGTTCACCATGAAGAGGAGAATCAGACAATGGTGACCATGGGCTGTTGAGAAGCTCAAGTCTTGTATACAATAAGAACGAGCAAAAAATCCACCTGCAAAACTTCCCAAATGATTTAAAAGTAAAATTAAAGAAAAGTTTGTGGTAATTATGCATCTGTCCTGAAAATCTTTTTGTCTTTTTGTCTGGTAAATAAAGGTTTACGGGAATGAACAAATGACAGATTTTGGTTTTTATAGCATTTCAAAAAGTGTCCCAAAATTTTGGTTAACCGGGTTTGTGCAGATGTATTGAGAAAATCAGAAAAACTGCAGAGAGCACAGCTTCTAACATTTCAATCAGCTATGAGTGCGATTAATGACCAAATTACACCATAGTTTTTGTTCTCTTCAGCATTAACTCTGGGGGTTAATAAATATGATAATCTCTATACAAATTACGCCGTTTTCAAAGGCAAAAACTCCCAGGAAAGTTTGCTCTCACTTTTAAATGAAAGAAAAGCAGCAACACTTCAGAGGCTTAACCAGGGGAATGATATACAGATGGCGTGCTTAGAAAAAGTCGACGTTTCTGGAAGCTGGCAAGAGGAACTAGAGTGATCGGCTTCGCGGCAGCCCCCAAAATGATATGCGCCACCTCTCTTTGAGAACCTGGCGGGAGCTCGTCCAGAATGAGATGGAAGCATATTTTGGAAAACCAACAAAGGCATTAAAATGTAAACCCCCTGCAGCATGTTTGGACGAGGCCCTGCTTGTCTTGGTAGAGGAGCTGCTGCCTCCCTCCATCAGGGACCTCCAGCAGAAGAGAAGGGCCATGTGTGCTTTGTTAATATTTAAACTCACCCATGCCAGTTTTTCAGCAGTTAGATATATTCAGCAGTCATCCTCCCCCCCACCTCCTCCCTTTTCCCCTTCTTTTGCTTGGATTCACTGCACTGCCAGGTTGGAGGTCACTTTGAGTGTAGGCGTTATAAGTTACACTTGATTTTGGAACTTGAAGTGATGTTCAGGTCGAATACATGTTGTAACATTTGTACAGCTGCACTGTGAAGAGTCTGACCGGCATATTTATTAGTATTTGGGAATATTCTGCAAGTTAACCACAAATATTTAGGAGAGGATGTTCGATAACTGAAGAAAACTGCTCGTTTTATACAGGCTGGTGAATGTATAGTTTATATAACAATGTCATGACTGAAATAATAGAGGCAATAGGTAAAAATGCATCTGAGGATAATATATTACACACAAGTCTATGCATCTCCAGTAATTAAAATACCCTGAAAAAGTATATTTGTGTACATAATTTAATTCAAAAAGTTAAATTAATGTATATCTTATTTTCATTACATGTAAAGTGACACATTCAAAAATTAACTCTGTTTAAATAGTAATTTACTCAAGCTTCAAATGAAATATTCTAATAATATGAGATTGTAGATTTATGATTTTAAGCCAAAAAAGGTTTTAATTGTGTTTAATTAAAGTGACCGTTTACCTTTTTTAATTCAATTATGAACAATTAACTTTTTCACCATGTGCTCATTTTTGATGTGGCACTGTATGAAGCACTGACTAAAGATTGGCTGTCTTTATTCCTTCACATAAACACACTGTGCGAGCTAAAAGCAGAAGACACAGAATTATGACTCAGGTGTAGTGTTTCTATGCAGCTCACAGTCTAGAATAAGTCCACATTCACCACACTAACTGCTGGGGTTACACTCGGTCTCAGTCTCAGAGTGTTGACTCTACTCTGTGCATTTTTCATTCATCAGTCGACAGTTTGAGAGAGAATTGAGTGGTGTGTGAGGGATATAAAGGGATTTCTGGCCTCCCAGTCACATTTCAGACCAGTATATCAAAGATTTGGTTCCATCTGAACATATCCCATTAATAGCCGATGAAAACTGAGCATGAAAAGTAAACACGGGAAGAAGATAAAGAATGCAACTGACTTCTACAATTAATATTTGTATATATAATTGTACCCCTTATTTACTCCCCAATGTATTTTAGTGGCCAATTAACCCCGCCCCTTTTATAAACTCCCATCACTATCACTTGCAGTGTCCCTGACTTTCTTGGGAGGGGGCAGATGAGCACAGGCATCCTCCGATACCAGTGACGTCAAGCCCCTTTTTTTCCAAATGGCTGGTGGTACATCGCCACCGCAGAGCTAGCGTGCTCGGAGGAAAGCGCAGATCCCCAGTTCTGATGGATTGTCTGGCAGACGCCTGAGTCAGTCGCCATTGTTTACAGTGCTAAACCATCCTGCCCACCTGAAGAGAGGTACTTTTGCCAGTTCTACTCTCTCAAGGCCCCGGCTGTCGATGGCAAGCAGCATGATCGGCAAGTTTCTCATTTTAATTTTACGTCCACCTTAAATGATTCAGAATCAACGTTCTGGTGCTAGCGCATGTACAATACTGCAGCACCATTTAAGGCGGAACAAAAATCTGCCTCATACGTAGCCTCCAATACGTGCTGTGCTCCTCATCTCCAGCTACCTCTACAGTCCGCACAGACCCACAAACTCCCCCAAAGGCATTTCTCACATTTCTTTCTTTCTAACAGAAAAGGTGGCACTAACAATGACATCAGCTGTCGTACTTCCATGTTTAATCTCAGTCTCCTAGGTAGTGTGAGGCACATGTGTTTTGGGGCATGTTTGGTTCGGTTCTACAACAGGTTGAAGGCATGTAGTCTAGTATCTTTTAGTTGTTTAGTGTGTGATGGACACACGCTTAATCTGCAGGTTGTGTAGTCTTCCCAAGACTTTAGCTTTTACTGAGAGTAGTCATATCCTCACAAGCAAAACAATGCAAGCCAAACAATCGAATAGGTTTACCTTGTTCAGCAAATAACATCTTTTGCCACGAAGCTTTAATCCATTTGGCTGGTTGCTCTCGTTCAACAATGGCTCTCAGTTTAGCACGTTAAGCACAACAAACTAGTACAGTTCCTGCCTACAATCTATGCCTGAGTATGTCAAAAGTCTAAATAAATACCTATTAAAACATCTCTGAACAATTACAGAAAAATAAAAAATAATGACCACATTAGTACAGTCCTTAATCTAAAGGCTAAGACTTCTGTGAGCTCCGTGTCCGTACTGCTTTATGAGTTTTTGCAGTTTATGGAAAACCTCAATATTCATCTGTATACAGATCACAAAGCACTCGGCAGAAAATCAGGAAGACCTGAATGTCTTTATAAGTGAAGTTAAAGTCTGCACTAATGTGAAATAAAAAAGCTGCACAGGAACAATGATGTCTTTGGACTTTGGTGTTGGACCCTGGACTGCAAAGAAAGCAAATAAATAGGTCCCAGACCAGACCTCACCTCTCACTAGAGGCTAAGATAACCAAACTGAAGTCCTCTTATTTTGGACACATTATGAGAAGAACCAGTTTGCTTGAGAAGATGCTTGGAACAGTTGAAAGTGAAAGAGGAAGAGAACCAGAAACAAAATAGATGGATACGGTCAGAGGGATCATGAATGAGCCACTAAGAAGTCGGAAGACCCAAACAGAAACACTCTTCATATGGTCACTTGGAGTTGATGGACTCGTCTAACTGGTTTTCACAATTTGTTGCTCCTTAAAATTGGTATTGATCTTCAAATTCCCATTTTGGTTAGGCCCCAGTGAGAAATACAGTTATATAATTAGAGTTCTGCATTTGTGTCTATTTTGCAATGCCCCAATAACATGTCCTCTTGGATTATTGAGTTGATGTTTTCCCACAAATAGGTTAATTTCATGTTAATGGAAAAGCATTTTAATTTGCAAATATGCTACCTGCCATTTATCCATGATTACTTTAAGCCAGGAAACAGCTTGACACAACATGGTGCGTACAGGGGAGAATCAGGACAGATTATGAACTCCAATTGGACAATTATCCCAAAGCCATATGGGGAGGTTGCCCCAGCGCCATCCTATTGGTCGGTTTTCCAGAGGTGGCTTTTAGCCACTCAAGCGAGTGTCAGATGGCTAAGTATTCAGTGATTTTGGATTTAATTACAGTACTATTTTATCGTCCCGAACCACATTTCTGAGGGTTTGTGTCTGTGCCACATCTGTCCGTCAGGTAGTTTGAAGACCTAACAGCCCGGCATGTCATTTCTGTAATGCCTTATTTATCCCACAATATGTCAGCGAAATATAAATCTGCTGCTTAATTACTCTATAAAAGAGCTAATCCTTTTGCCGAAGGTTCTCCCTAAAAATATGTTAATCATTGCTATGTCTGGCCCCCACCAACAGGCATTCGTGGATTTGCCAACAGTCATTTATGAGTCAAAGAGCAATTAATTAACTCTAATTGATCATTTTCCATTATTATAATGACAACAGTGGTGTAATGGTATCAGTGTGCTTTAATGTGAATGAAACAGCTGTTCGACCTATGATATGTGATAATTACAAAGCGTTTTTCCGAAAACTAATTTTCTAAATGCATAACCTACAAGCAGTGGCACATCCATCTTTCTTGAGTAATTGGGCATGGCATGCCTCATGCCTTGGAGTGCCTATGCAAGGAAAGGAGTTGAAAGGTGATTCAATTAACAGCTGATCATCTGAGTCTGACACTGCCAGTGCAAGTTCGATGCAGTACAAGTTCCCAACCCAGCTGTTCAGGCCAAAGAAAAACTGATTCAATGAATCTTAATTAAATATTCATTCAATGAAAGCTATACTTGTCTTTTTGCTCTACTAATTGCTATTTACTAGTGGTGTCAATTGATTAAAGCATTTAATAGAGTTAATCACAATAATACGCAGTGATTAATCATGATTAATCACAGGCTTAAAATGTATTTACTTGTATTTTGGAGGAGTTGCACCACTGCTATGTTGTTGGGAGGCACTCAAAGTACGAGAAGTCCATTTTCAGCTCTAGAACATCCTACAAAGTTGGCGGTTTCTGAGATGCTACCACCCTTTGCCCGGTACCCTGGGCAGACATTCTGTACATAAAACACCAGTAGCCAGTGGCTTGTTTTATATACTAATATTAATATCACCATTAATGACCATTTTAAAATGTAAGCCCGGGCCCCGAGTGGCTCAGCGGGCTAAGATGCTGACACTATGACTAAAGGATCGTGGGTTTGAATCCCAGTCATGCTCTTCACCATCGACAGCCGGGGCCCGAGAGAGCAAAAATGGGTAATGGGCGGGTAGATGGCGCTCTCTCCACATCACTTTCACATTGCAATGTCCGCTGGCTCAGGCGTCTACTGATTGGTCCATCAGAGCTGGGAATCCTGCGCTTTCCTCCGAGCACGTTGGCTCCCCAGTGACGGTGTATCAGCGGTAGTTTGAAAAGAGGCGTGGCCTCATCACACGCAACAAAGGAGGCGTGTGCTTGTCTTCACCCTCCCAGAGTCAGGGACATTGCAAAGTGATGGGGAGAGCTCCTAGCAGATAGGATGGGTTAATTGGCTACTACTACATTAGGAGGGTAAAAATTGGTAAATACTAGAATTAAAAGTTAAAAATGTAAAAAAAAATTGGCCAGGAAATTGAAAGTTTTGAATTCACACTTTTCACCGTATTTTCCTGCTTTATTTCAATGAACTGTGAGTGAGAAATTATATCAGATTACACAACTGTGACTTCTCAAAGCTAACCACTTTTTTTGTAGCTAATGCTGTTTTCCCGTATGGTTGAGAAGTAGTGTTGTGGTAAGATGTGTCATATCTGCTGAGAAGATCCTTGCTTACTCTCCAGCAATGTATCCCTGAAGCTAGCGCTTACCACGCACATTCACAGAAGTGAAGACATCTTGTCTGTGAGGATGTCGCATGCTGGAAACCTTTTTTTAAAGTCAATTTTTGCTATGACACATACACTATCACCAGCCGTGCTGCAGAAGGACTTTTTCCTGTTCATCCTCACTGTGTGTGTGTGTATACAGACATCTCTTGCTTCCACCAGGGGATGAAGCACTCCTCTTCCAGACGGGGTCTGGAGCGCAGCCTGAGCCTCCCTTCCGCATATCATTGGAGCTAATTAACTCCTTAGGACTTATGATTGGGGGATTGCTGGGGAGCGCTGAACCTCATCCAATTAATTAAGAGATAAACGGGCTGCCATGCTCACCCCAAAGACTCCCCTGTCAACAAGTTGATTTTGAGCTTTTCTTTATTTTGCACCAGGGGCCCACTGTGTTGGTTTACAAGCAGAGCCCTGTAATCAACTGTGCAGGGAGGTGCCAGGCTCCAGTTGTTCAATTGTAAATCAGCTCCTCAGAGTCTGTTTACAGAAACCAAGAAACAGCATTTCTACTGAATACCAAATTCATTCGTTTGTCTTAATGAATTATTTCTTCATTTCTGATGGAGTCTACCCATATGGACGAATTATCATCACTGTGCAAAAAATTATTATTCCCAGATTGTTACTTAACAGAAAATAAGCATTCTCAACATTTAATGTAAGTTCATATAAAGAGATTTTATTCCCAGCAGTTTTGGATCATTTTGGTTGACACATTCTTCATGAGAGCAGCTACTTGTGCAAATGTTGAAAAAATAACAAAAAATGGAAGTTAATAAAAAATGTAGAAATATGCGACGACAGTATGTAATATTTTACTCATCACTTTCCAAAGAAAAACAAGTATCTAACTTTTTGGGAATTTTTAGATTTAGATTTTAGATTTTAGCTAGAACTGTTCCAAAATTTCTTTGAATAAAATTTTAATTATACGTCAGTGCATGTTTGTTTATTTTTATCAAAAATAAAATGATTTATGTACATTACAGTTAAGATAACATATTTGAAGTTCCAGATTTTATGACATTCACCATATGTGGAAATGTGTCAAAAAATAAAAATAAATAAATAAATATAAATATATTAAGATTAACCAATTTAGCCAATGTGATTTTCACACAATGGAATTTGACCTCCATATTTAACCCACTTGTGCAGTGAAACACACACACTAGTGAACACACTAGGCTGTGAGAATTTGTGCCCGAAGTGGTGGGCAGCCCTTATCCACCGGCGCCCGCGGAGCGGTTAGGGGGTTAGGTGCCTTGCTCAAGGGCACTTCAGTCATGTCCTGTCTGGGATTCAAACCAGCAACCTTCTGGTCACAAGACCAGATCCTTACCAGTAGGCCATGGCTGCCCCCTATATATATATATAGATAGATATAGATATAGATATAGACAGATAGACAGATAGATAGATAGATAGATAGATAGAGATATTTAACACTATATTTCAAAAAGGAATAATCAAGCTACTTGTTTTATTTTTTCTACACCAGGTTATTAAAGATCCCCCTCCTCAAAGACCTCCTCCACCACCTCCTGTGAGTACAATAAATAGATGAACTTTATAAGTAGGTGATTCAAAGTTGTTACTCTTGCTTTCATAAAGTCACAGTGTGCACCAGTATTGAATGATCATCATTTATGTCTCCAGAAACCTGAGGAGGACCCTCTACCCAAGATGAAATGGCCAACGGTGGATGCCTCTTATTACGGAGGAAGAGGAGCCGGGGGGATCAGCCGCATGGAGGTGAACTTTCACTGTCAGATATGCTCAGGTTTCAGATGATGATTTCTGTGTTCATTTGTAATGATGTGGAGCGCTACACACTGTGCTATTTTTGACACGTCTTACCTATAATAATGTCCCAAATTAGTGCATCATCTGCATGTTCGTGAATAGTAATTTCCTCAAACTCCAAATGAAATATTCTAATCATTTGTGATTCTGGATTTCTGATGTTCATGAGCTATAAATCAAACTCATCAGGAATATCATCCATCCATCTTTTGTCCTCTTTTCCACTTGTTAGCTACATTAACTTTGTACATCCTGTGCAAATTTCAGACACCATGTCGTATCCATTCAGCTACATTTGGGGTAAATCTGGGTGCAGTTTGTGTAAATTAGATTTTTAGATGATCCACATCTTTAAAGACTCCAAAGAAACCTGGAAAAGCGAGCATATTGCTCTCTTTTGATCCATATAAGTGAGCGTACTCTTTGTGTCAAGAAGAAAGAGCTCTGCACCCCCTCCTTGAAAGTTTTCAGCAGAAGTCTCCTCAGATCTAGAACACCTTGACTGACGCCTGTGACGTGACGGGCTCCTGCCAGTTCGGCTTCCGCCACGTCCTGTTCTCTTAAGTCATGTTGACGATGAAGGCTCCGGATCCGCTGCGCTAGCCTTAATGAATTCATCTCGTGGACTTTCATCCTGTCAGTCCTTTTTGTTCAGCCATAATGCACCGCTCATCCCCGTCTCCTGCTCAAAGGGGAGTGGCGTTGCTCCACGCTTCGCTACCCCTCCCCCACGGCCCCATGAAGAGGCGGCGTCGCCACACTTCCCTCCGAAACCTCAGGGAAACCATGCCTCCAACTTTTCCCAGGAGTCTCTCTAGCGAGCTGTGTCTTTTTTCCCTCTTTTCTTTAACACCCGGAGCTTTTATTCGCTCAGACAGGCCCCATCTCCATATCTGAGACTTCCTCTATGGACCTGTGGAGAGGTGCGCCTAACATCAACCTGTCCTTTCTTTCCACTTAAAGCCCACGCTGACATGCGTCTAGGGAGACCTGCATTGTGGGGAATGTTTTATTCATTGAGTTTTTCTTTTTTTCACAGCCCAAGATATCCACAGATGA
The DNA here is from genome assembly GCA_036984385.1 of Crenuchus spilurus. Lineage (NCBI taxonomy): Eukaryota > Metazoa > Chordata > Actinopteri > Characiformes > Crenuchidae > Crenuchus > Crenuchus spilurus. The sequence goes on along the minus strand of BRDA01001065.1, from coordinate 33,181 downwards.
TGCAGAAAAGCTGTTCTATATTGTAGTAGCTTAACCTACAGCTTGAAGCACGGTGCCTTAATTAAACTTATACCCCTGTTTACGTGCGGGAGGATTTACGGCAGTGACAGATGTGAGGAATTGCGTTCAAGGCGCAAGGTGGTGGAGACAAAGCGGCCATACGGTGCAGCGTCTGAAACGTAGCCACTGTAGTTCACTGTTTTATGTGTTAATCCTTTCTTACAAACTGTGATGTCATTAAAATAAAATGTCAGAAAATCACAAAGGTTAAATCAGTTCTTCTCTTCAAGTGAGATAACCAGATGATGACTTGAATGTCCAGGTGCGTTGGGGTGAGAAGGGCTCCACAGAGGAGGGGGCGAGACTGGAGAAGGCCAAGAACGCAGTGGTGTCGGTACCTGAGGATGTAGAAGAGCCTACGATCAGAAAGCCCCCTCCAACAGCATCCACTTACCATCATGCAGAAACTAAGTGGTACACACCAATCAAGGTGAGAGTCTTTTACATCACAGCACCTTTCAGTGGCCCTCATGCATGGATGAGTAACGTTTTTAGAATTTTTACTGTTACTCAGCAAAATACATACAAAGGTTTAATAGCTTTATAATACGTATAACTAATATTTACAGTCTTGTGGCCCCTCATTAAACTCTGTATTTATTGTTCTAAATGAAAATAAGTGAACACATCATCTCCAGGAAAAAATAAATAAAATGAAATACGTGGCCTGTGCAAAAGTTATGGTGCCTTAAATATTGTGTGTTTTATTTTTCCAGGGTGTTAAATTCAGGAAATAAAATAAATAAAGATCTGCAGGAAATGCTTTAATTTTTTAAGCATATTTTCATTTTACGTTTTGCCTATTTTTACTTAAAAAATTAAATAAATATTTAACCAGGGTTGTATCTTATATATTATATAAGGATATTTAATTATATAAGGATATATAATTAATTTTTTATAATTTTTTATAAATATTCCGTAATTACAAACTGACACAGGAAACATCCTCAATATTTTGAGAATCTGCATGTCCCCAATCTTTTAACTTGTAACTGATCTATAAACCTCTGACTCACATTAATTTATTATGATTACACTGTTGGGCAATTAGTGGAAGTCTGCTCTTACCACACTGGTGTTTATCTTCACTCATTAGGGCCGACTTGATGCACTGTGGGCTCTACTGCGGAGACAGTATGACCGAGTTTCCCTCATGCGGCCCACTACTGCGGATAAGGTAGGCCACTGAAACATACTGAGGTTTGCCAGCATGTCTGAGCTGTAAAGAGGCCGTAATATTTGTATTAAAATAAGTACACACACTTATTAACACATCTATGCCATCTGGGATATGCAAAGTAATTTGGTGCACCAGGGTCACTTTTTGCACAAAACCACAGGAAGCCGTGTGTTTGTATACAAGCAGTGCCTCACATTGAAAAACAGCTGCAGACGCTCAGAGCAGGATATGACAGTCACAGCCATATACGGTAAACTGCTGCAGGGCTTAGCACTGTAGCCAGCTGAACTGCATATACAAATAACACAGACTAGTTCAAAACACAGACCTGAATGAATAGAGAGTGCTCTAATCTGTCAAATTCAGTGCTGCCTAGTTAATACCAGTTATTGTTAAACATCTCTATAGTGTCCTCTGAGAGCTCTTCTGACTGAGCTTTTATTAGACAGCATTTTGGCTTCCAGCCCCACTGCTTTCTACAGAAGGTCAGTGCGCTAAAGGAGGGGAACATACTAAATATGTTTTGGAAAAGTGACGCATCGCTTTTTTGGCTTGCAGCTTTTTGCTTCTGTCCAACATTCATCCAGTGTGAATGGGTTTCTTCTAAGACCAGACAGATGTAATGTTTGGCCAATAAAATCAGCCAATCAACCTGTAAAATATTTTGCATTTATTTTTAAGTGAGATTGTTACTTACCTGAAGTTCTTAATGTCAGTAATGGGGTCGGTGACACATTTTCATATTGAATAAAAGGTACAAATGCTTTGGTTTGATGGTTTCCTGAATTCACAATAACTTCTTTAACTACATTAGAGGCCTCTATAACTGTATATGAAACTGAGAGAGAAGCACTACTCTTAAATATACTGTAACTAGTCAAAAGAGTACTGATTAAGTTTGAATTGGGCTTATTATTTCTAAACGGTAATAATAAAAGTAGAAAGCTGAGAAATTAACTGAAATTAATTAAGAACATTTCCAAAAAAAGTGTTTTTAAATTATGCATCAAATATGAAGTTTGCAGACATCAGCATTGGCTGGAAACGGGACAGCAGTGGAGTTTAGAACTTGTAAAAGCATAACCATGGAGACATGACTGAACCTAAAGTTGTACGTCTTGTGTTTTTGGGTATTTGTCATTTTTGAGACTGGATTATTTCAAGTCAGGTGTCATGGTGAAACTTAAAGGATTTTTGGAGCCGGTGGTTGTCGTCTTGTGATGCTCAGGCTATCAGTAATTAACATTTCCATCTGGTGCTTAGCAGTGAGCCTTGTCGACGCATTTTCTATGGACACAGTGCAGTTCTCTACAGTCTTGCATTCACTGTTTCTCATTTTTTCTTGCCTGTTGCTGGCCAACAAATTTCCAATCTCAGTCCTATCCTACTTGCTCCTGTTGGTTTCTTCTCCTCTACCCTCCAGTCTCTGGGGGATCTGATTGTTCCTACACACAAGCATTCTCTAGGCCCTGTGAGCCCCATAGGATTTCTGTCCAAACATCACCCTCTGTTTTCCGTGTTAATTGTTCTTTTTGTTCGGTGGAAATATTCCAGTCACGCTTGAACTGCTTACGACTTTTTTTTTTCTCCGAACAAAGTGATGAAAACTCAGTGACTCCGAGCAAACCTGAGCGGCAGGGAGGGGTAAGGGACCGGAACCATCGGAAGACTGGATTCAAGTCCCTGGCACGCTTCCGTCAGGCTGCAGTTTGAGCGTGCCTGACTTTCAAGCCCTTGATCAGGTGTGCTGGGCCCAGGCATGAGCTATCAAAGCCTGAGGAGTCCCCCGCTGGAGCCAGTAGCAGAGGCAGGGTGGGCCCGTGTGGAGAGAGCCGGGGTCTTTGATGGCCGACAGGAACCCTCCAGGGTCATGAATTTTTCAACGGCGGATTGCCAGGTTACAAGGACTCGTACAGGTGTAAGGAAGCAGGTTGTCGCAGACATCTGTTCAGCTCCCGGACCCTGGGGTCTGAACCCCCAACCCACCACCTCCCCTGCCTCACTCAACTCCCCCCCCATCCTCTACCCCCACTCTGCCTGCAGCCAGGCTGCTGGATTGTCAGCAGATGTAGCTTTTTTTTCCCCTTTTTTTCGGAGGCAGCTCGAACACTTTCTGGTCTCACATTTACTGCCTGAGGGGCTCCAACACCAAAGGTAGAGGCAGGGGTGGACACAGCTGCACTGCCGAACTTGCCTGGGGCACAAATAAAGAGATCTAATGTGGTTTGACTGTGTTGTCGGGGGAGACTGGGGAGCCGGAGAGGCACTTCAGAGCCCAACTTAGCGCCGCAACATCTGCCGTCGAGTTTCCGGAAAAAGGCGGCCGGGGACAGCAGGTACGAGAAGGTGGCAGCCTTGTGGAGGGCTGGCCTTATTACGGGCGGGGAGCTCTTTTGAACGGCCGCCTGCCTTTCTCGCCCGGCTCCAACCAACCAGCTCGGTGGGGCTCACTATTGTTTTACAAAGCAGCAGCTTGCAAAACACACTAACAAGCTCCTTTATAAATGATACATTAACATACATTAACCCTGCCGATCTTCTGCACAAAAGCAAAGTCAAGGCACCTGGAGAAGGGAGGCTCATTTGAAAGTGTGTGAATGAAAGCCACTTCTTTATAAATCTTGTGGGGAGGGTGGGTGGCGTGGGGTGCGTGGAGGTAATGAGTACGGCTGAGGGAGATTATGCTGAAGGTGTCCTGAGAGTTTCCAAGAAGCAGCTCAGCAGGCTACCACTAGTGAGGAAATGATGCTTATTTCTAATTTGTCTCTGCATTCGTGTTGGCTACTACAGTTCAGCTTTTCACTGCCTAAGAAAGATCAAAATGACATCGTTTTCCGCTTCAAATGTCAATCAAGACATGTCTAGTGTTCGAAATTTGCTTCTTTCACATTAACACTGGAGCTGAAGCTAGTGTAACCAAGTAAACATTTGACATTAGGCAGTATCTCAATGCTGACTTGGTTGATAACTGAATTAACCTCATAACGCTGGTGCAGAACTTTGAAAGCGATCATGTCTACATTTAAGACAATTGTGATTTTCTGAACCTCTTAAAAAACCCAATGAAGACTCTGAGATTCTGAATATGAACCCATCACTTTCTCAGCCCTGATGTTGCTCATCCTTTGTTCGAGACGTGTAAATGTCGCTTTAGCCTCTGCATACATTAAGCCCTATTAAAATCAAGCTCTGTATAATACATATCTTATTATCCCAGGCCAGGCTGCTAGCCTCTTAAGGGCGGCGCTGTAACGAGCTGTAGTTTATTTCATAACAGGAGAAACTCGGACGCCGGACAAAAGGAGTCTTTGCGACTCATGTTTCCGAGACCTTGTCAGCACGTCACGACTTGCATATCCCCGCAGTCCAGTGAGACAGCGTTGTAATTTAACAGCCTTCGGTCACGTAAACAGTGCAGCGGGAGCGTTTTAATTAAGCGACTGTGAGCAGGCAGTGCGACAGGGCCCGGCTCTTGAAGAATGCCATTAGAGGAGGGGGTGGACGGAGGAGGGGTGGAAGAGGAAGCGAGGAAGGCAGCGCTGGCAGAGGCAAAGAGCATTTGGGCGGAGGAGGGTGGCGACGAGAGCGGAGAGGGAGAGATTAAGTCGCTGGGCTGGCAGGCCTGGTCCCTCAGGTCGCAGACACACATGGCCAGATTTAGCTGTGGCAACGTTTAAGAGCCTGGATCAGGGGCGAAAGCGGCGGCATCATCGCTCACTGACAACACTGGACTGTTTGCACTGCCCCCTACGCTTACCCTCCCAAGAGCCAAATGAGTGAGAGGACTCCGGTCCTAATGAACTAGCTGGAGCAGTATGAACTGGGGCTGGCAGCTTCAACGAGGTAGCGGCCTAATGAGCGGAGCCGAGCTGCTGTGGCTTAAGTCCGCAAATGCAGTTTGCAGACCATCATTAACTTGTTTTGGTCAAGAATTTGTTTGTTTTTTTTTTAAATAATTTTTGCTGTACAATTCAAATGTAATTATGTGTATATATATTTAATTACATAATAAAATATCTCTGCTTCTACTTACAAACATGAATGTATCGATTGAAAGATTCTAGACTTTCAACATCATTTTTTAATTTTATTAAGCTACAAGTGAGTCACTCCACGCTTTTATTATCGTCTGATATCTGCAACTTTTAGTGTTGGAGAACTTTATAGCAATAGTATGAGCATCACACTAGAATTTCTCGAGTTGTTTTGTGTTGAGGAAACGAGCGAAATATCTTAATTAGTGTCTTATTTTTTCAGCATCACATTCAATATCCCATTATAGCCTTTGTCATGCAAATGAATTTCCATCAATGTCCTGATTAAGTTGGACAACGTGCAAAGTATTTACAATAAAAACAAACAGAATGCAAATAGGGAGCTTCAGAGTAACAGAGACTAATGATTGCTGGTACATGTATCACTGAATATGTGTTCTTTGAGGACAAACACAGCACTAAATGTCTAGGTGTATGTAATGCAATGCTTAATGATAAACTGAAAGCCCTCATCCGCATGTTCCAGAAAAAAAAAAAAAATGTGGCAAAATGGCATTAAGTTGAAACGCACCCTAGATCAGAGAGCATGGGATTTCTAATTAACAGGGTAATTGGAATTAAACCCAGAGCGTCACAAATAATGAAGCGTTCCCAACAGAAGAAAGCCCTCGTCTGTGCACGAGGAGAGCTGAAATGGCTAACAAAGCGCAAATGTAATTACTCAAGTTTGACTTCTGCACCTTTCTGTCTGAGGCCACCTCTGGTCACCCTTCTTGGCCTTTTATTGTCTTTAAGTAGCTGGTGTGCAAATGCTATTGTTGGGGAATCATGTTTGGGTGCACTGGTGGGAGCTTAGTGGGGACAATAGTCACTGACTGGGCTGACCGCCGATGACCGGTATGTGCCTCCTCGCTCCCTGCTTCCTCATTAGCGGCTATCATCGGACGCTCCTGTTCCCCCCTAACAAGAGCCTGACAGCTCCATTCAGCCGCCACAGCCCCAGAAGAGAAGTGACAGCTTTAACGGAGGCAGGGTCCTGCTGATTTCATGAAATGGCCCCTCTTGCTCTTTGAACCAGATTAGCGATCCAACCCCCCCCCCTACCCCACACCCCATTATTTTTCTCAATATTTGGGTAGGACAAGTGCTGAAAAGTAGGGCAGATGTCCGTGCGGCTGGTCGTGAATTGGCTAATGTCTGCCGTGTTAAGCTATACAGGCTCCACAAGCAGCCAGGCCTGCTGGTAACAGGATTAGGTGGGGGACCCCAGTGAGGCTTTTGGAGGGGTGGCGCCTAAAGGAAGGGATTGTCGAGAGAGCCAAATAGTGGAAAAAATAGTCTGATGGTGGTCTCAGGCTGGTGTGATCCAAGCAGTGGAGGCGGGTTCATAGAGGAACTGCTGATATCTGCTTTTTAGGCCAGTAACACTTAAATGCAGCGCATTAGACATTTAGGGCCACAGCCGTTGTCTTTTGCGTGCATTAGGTGCTATTAACCTTTAAGCGTTCATATTATGGTCCTCAGCCTTGTGGAGGCTTACGATAGAATTTCATGCACTTTAGAAACTATTAATCTGGCATATTGAGAGCAGATAAAAGCGTGGCACAAAACTGACGTCTGACAATAAGCATTTTATTTGGATGTCATCTCTTTATGGTTTCCTTTATGCTTTTAATCTTTTTAAGACTTCTGTTTGTCTGCTTTCGATTCAAAATCCTTTTTGTGGATTTAAAGTCTTGATTTGAATTTCGGCAAAATGCAATCTATTAAAAATCATATTTTATTGCTTCAAATGTTTGCAGGCTGTTTTTATTTTGCAGGCTGAGGTCAAGCGTTTCAGCTGTAGTGGTCTTATCATGTTAACGATGTCTTTTGACAAGGCTGTGTGCCTCTTTGCTTGTGATTAGTTGTGTGGGCTGGTACCTGCTTGCTTGAGCAGGCGACTCTCGTGGCCCTGTGTGCTTCCCCTGGCAGTCCTGATTGAATCAGAATTGATGTACTCATGCGCTTGTTTTTTTTAATACTGGCCACCACCACAGCCATGTCACCGTCCGCACCGTTTCTTCATCACCTATTAAAATCAAAAAGCCCTTCACAACGAGGGCAAGATCTTGGCTGTAATTAACTAGCATTATTGTTAATGTCAGCTTTTCCGAGGGCCGCTTTGTCGCATGCGTTTCTGTCTGCATGTGTGACAGACCTACACAGGAATCATACAGGGAATTAGTAATTTATTATAATGCCCTCCTTCCCTCGTCTGATCAATTTGAATTTTAAAGTGATGAAAGCGAGAGTCTACGCTGCAGCAGGGTTTCTGGCTTTTCTGATATATAAAAGTATGGAATTGGACTTTATAATGGGATACTTTTTGAGTATTATTCATGTATTTTAGATTTGTTATTTGTTTATTTCCTACAGTGTTTTTACATTCATTTTTGTAGTGTCAGAGTCAATTCAGCACCGCAGTCATACAATACTTTGCAATTCTAATTTAGTCTAATAAAAGTAAACTACAGCATTTATTGAAAATATAACAAAATATGACTTCAGGAAATGTATTTTTAATGTTTCACCAAGTGAATGTCATTTTGTGCTGATTGAGACGCTAATTATTGTGAAATTGCTTCTGTAATAGCAACCAAATCACACATATCATTGGTAACTCAACCTAGTAATTTTATAAACATTGCTAAAGTTTATTATATAGTCGTAAAGTTGATGTCTATATCGCTGTTAAATTAACCAGAACATTAATTAAATTCTATATATGTTTTTTGAGTACTATATAGCTTTCTATATTAATTTCAGTGAACAGCAGCACATTTCAGTCTTTTCAGCACCATGTACTGTGGCTTCATCAGCTTGATTATGCTAATTAGCTTTATTATGCAAATCACGGGGACCTTTTTTTATTTGAAACTGGCAGATGAACTGAAATTAAGTGCATTTTTAATCTGTATTTGACAGTAATTAATTGTGCTCATAAAAGCATGACTGTTGCTGCTTTAAGTGTGGTTTGAGCATGATATTTGCCACCATCAACACTTGGTGGTTGGCTGTTTGTCGCAAAAAAAAACAGCCCCCACCCCCGCCTCCTCCCTAAATTTAACAACAGATTTGTTATGGATCTGGATTTTACAGCCCTTAATGTGGAAAAAAAGACTCATGCAGATGCATGTTGGCAGCCATGTGTTATTTGGACACATTTTAAACTACATTTATAACAGTAAGTTTGTTTTTAGAGATGTACTGTATGTTACATGGTCAGGGAGGACTGCTGGATTCGGAAAACTGGCCAATTATGTTGTGGAGCATCTTTTTAACATTTCCTCATTCAAACATCTTTCAAGATTAAAGTCATGCATACATAATAACTTGTGATTTATTATTGATTGAAAAAAAAATATACTGGTGGTAGCTTTGCCACATGGGTGCCGGGGGGGGAAAAGGTACTGGGACAGTACCTTGGTAACCTCAAGGATGTCTTCAGCATCTTTAAAGAGGGAACATTCTACCAGATTCTGTTCTACTGATTTGATTTTAAGTTGTATTGACTCCACTCACCATCCCCTGTGCAGATATTATTAAGTCTTAAATCTGCTCTTTTATGCTGGAAAAGTACTTTTCAAGTACACAATTGGACCTTATTATACCTTTAATGGTGCATTTCCATCTACCTTCTTGGACACAAAATGTAATTACCTTCATTTCTGATAATGGACATATTGAGAGCTATAGCCTTTGTTTTGCTGAATTTGAGATAATATCTGAATAAAGGACAACAGAAATCCATTCTTCCTGACTGCCCTTCTAGCACAATGACCTGGAATAGTACGATATGCAAGAAAAGAGATGTGAATTTCAATCAATATGCCATTCATCATCATAACGGATGGCTGTGATGCTAATGGTAACAGTTTATAATCTAACATAATAACCTTAATGATGATGTCAGCCTTAATGAGTTATAGGTCATATCGTCCCATATATCATTAACCAGTGAAATACGTGGAGTTTGATGGACAAAGAGTGGTGCAGCAGTGAGCTGCAGACATTCTGTCTTGGAGGGGAAAAAATGGCAATCTGGGTAAAATGGCATTGTTTACCTTACTTTGTTTTTATCACAGTCGTCTGGCTTTGTATCTGCGGGTCTCAAAACAAATGCATGTAAGTAGTTCTGAATCCTACTCTTGTGTGCACAGATGCAAACCCGTTCTCATGGTCTTATTAGTTTTAACCCATCAGATGGCTCAAATGTTGTTTTTTCCTTTTTCTTTTTTTTGTGGGTCGTTTTTTCTGTCAGGAACTGTTGGATCTTCTACCCTTCCAGCATCTATAGCATGCTTTATGTATTACATACAGGTGTGACTTCATAGTACATGGACAAAAGTATTTTATTGTGGTCAGGATGATGGATGATCACCACTCTGCCTCATCCCCAGCTCCCCAACTCTTCCCAAATGTACTGGATTGAGCACTGTCGTGCCAGAGAACACAGCTCAATGCTGGGGGGCTTTATGCCACTCTAACTCACGCCTGGCATTAGACATGGTGCCAGTTTGTTCAGGTTTAGTCCTATTCTAGAGGCAGTACTTCTCTACAGGGAGCTGTGAGTGCATTTGGACATGTGTGTCAGCACTGAGTGCATCTTAAGCCTACCATACACCTAACAACTTTGAAAAGGTTCTGAAAAGACTTTTAACAGACTAAAGTCTGACACCATCTCACCTCTACAGACTTTTCTAGTCGCAGGCTTAAGATTTTGGAAAGACTGTGGATCTTGCAGGGTCACTAATTTAAAGACTAGATTCTTTTGAGATTTTCCCATCTGCTTTCGTTTTACATAGAATTAATGCAATAAAGAGCAGAATTATTGCAAAATGTGTATTAAACCTTTCTTTGTATCAAAAATAACTCGACGCACAATAAGACAATGTAGTGCAAAATCTAAATATAGTAACATGCATTACAGATACAGAGCTATCAGAGCTCAAAATACTGTCAACATAGGATTCACATCCATGCATTCCTGGTCCTGTGTGTCTGCATGCTCCTCATTTTCTTCAAGCTTTTGGGGAAAACAATAACTTTTAAGATTAAAATGATCGTTAAATAGCCCCATTCAGTCATGTTTAGTTAGCTTTAGCATAGCACACTCACCTGGGATTTCGAGGGCTTCAGCAATTTGTCCACTTTTTTCCTTTTTGTCTCCGTTGTGTAGTAAATGGTAAAACTCTTAGTCGCTCCACAGCTCCACTAGGTTCTCCTCCTTTTCTACAGTCCAGGAGAACCGTAGTTTCCGAGCTCTAGCCGGTCATATTTACCCGCCAGACATTCATGTATTTACTATTTGCCTTTGCGGCTTTCCGTAGCTCTCCTATTGGTTCCCAACAGTGTTCACGTCACTATTTGCTCGAGTGAACTCTTCCGACTTGCGATAATATTAAACATGTTTGATTTTATCGGAACGCCTCGACGCGAAAAAGACTAAAACTTTCAGTCCTGACCACCTTACACTTAACGATCGAGGTGACACGACTGCAACTCGACTCTAGCAAGACTCTCATGATTTTAGCCCGACTTTGAGAATTTGTCTTTGACTGTAAAATCGTGTGAAAGTCGTTTGGTGTATGGTAGGCTTTAGTGCGACAAAGTATCTGAATGCATTCATTAGAAGGGGTGCCCACAAACATTTGGACATGTAGTGTATATACTGCATGCCTCTCATGTAGGCTATATGTAGATGCTCTACCCATGACCTTTATTGTATCACCAAATTTTTTCCACTTTAAAAACATTTTTAACACCGTTGTGAGTTTAGAAACAACATGATGGTAAATCCTGTAAATTGGGGTTAAGCATTCTAACAAAATCAGGACATTTTTGGCTGTCTAAGAACACACACAAACCACATTGTACTGTGCGTGTCAGTCGTGGAATTTGCCAAGTTAATGTTGCATTAATTTTAGCATGAAGCTGATATGCATGTAAAGCATCTTATTTATGATCCTTTTCAGTCATCGTGAAGTAAATATCAGACCACAGTGAATCGTCCTTTATGAACTCCACCTCTCTGTCTTCTCAAATTAAGATGAGAGGAACTCTCCACGACTGACATTAGCACTAATTAAGACATAAAACTGCGGCCAGCAGGTTTCTGAAGGTTACTCTGTCTATACCGAAGGAAGCGATAAAGGATGAAGCCGCTGATGACATGTGACGCTTTCACCAGGCCCTGATGCAAACTACCACTAATGAAGGCTCAGAGTCAGGGGACACAGAGACCTTAGGCTGGAGTGTGTGTGCACTGAGCGTGTGTTTGGGTGTGCGTTGGGTTCCACCAGTCCTGATGACTAGCAACAGAAGGGCTAACAGACTCTCACACTGGAACTGAATGCGTGTCATATAGCAGTGCACAGTACTGGTTATGGTGGCAGTGGGTGGAAGAGCGTAATGTGTCGCCATTTTACAGGATTTTTAATCAAGATACGAGGAGTCGAAAATGATCCAATCTGGATTAATCAGTTTAATTTTAAGACAAAAATAATAATGTCTCTGCTTTTCCATCTATCAACAATCTCTCATATTCCCATCATTAAAAATGTTTTTGGCTGAGCTGCAAGTCACAAATGCACTGCGGACTTTACCTCTTCATGAGATGTGAATCTCCATCCTCTTATGGCTTCTTTTAGGGGGCCCAGAAAACTGTAAGCTTGGTTTTTCTAGCTGTTTACTCTCCGGCTCGTAGTGATGAATCCATGTTTTATCACCAGTAATGATTCTTTTTAAGAAACTTTCATCCAAATTTTGTTTGCAGATGTCCAAACATATTTGCAATAAATCACTGCACATTGCTCTTCCTTCAAGCAAAATCATAAATGAGGCGGCCATTTTTGTTGCACTGCAGTCATAAATGAACTGATGTAACACATTCTATCCTGCAGAACAGTTATTATGTAGACAGTTCCCTTAGTACAGGAAGTGTTGATAAGGCATTGCTGCCAACAGAAGTCTGGATAATTTTTAACTCCCCCTCGTAATCAGACGAAGGGTAGAGACATGAGTAGTTAAGGATGTTTAGTTCCTCACACAAACTAGCATTTGTCAAAGAGTTAAAGTATCTGTAAGCACAAGTGTAGAGCGTGAAGATTCATTAACAGCATTAAAATGAAAATTAGAGGTCGTTTTAAGGAGTACTCAAAACACTGGACCCTAAATCTTGTAATAAAGTCAGAATGCTTTTATGAGGCTGGCCCTAATGAGGCCGTCCAGGAAGAACTGTTGGAGTGTAATGAAACACACTGTTGCGGCCGTTAAATGAAAATATAACGGACCTGGCATGTATGGCAAAAAAAAAAAAAGAAAAAACAGTTTTCGTTACTGTCACTTTAGCTGTTGGATAAAGATGAAGACAAAATTAAGCCCTTCTACAACACAAAACTAGCCAAATGTTATGATGGTGTCAGGTTTTATATTGCGTTCAGAGAAGCTGGTTCGTTGGCAGGGGATCAAAGACGAAGCATCTGCAGCGAGCGCCCGAAACCTGCACACTGTAAAATATAAAGCTGTCATTGCACATTGTCTTCATTTTAAGTGATAGGAAATGATATGGGGAAAGAATCATGTATAAAACATACCACTCAAACATTTTATCTCTGAAGAACACTTATTCAAAGAACATAGAGTTTGAGTTTGTCCAGTTTTGCTCAAGAACAGAGATGACCATCGCTGGCCTCCCTCTGTGCACTTTGCTCATTGGTACATACACAGATGCTCATGCCTTTTCATAAGCCTTGCCACTGGCTTTTTAAAATGGGAATTATATTCTTATTTATTGCTGCTTACATTAACACGAATGCTGACCATGGCCTGCTTGAGGCAAACATTTCAAATGTGAACATATGCAAATAAATTAGCCAGTATAATAAAAGTTCAGCTCCAGCTCCCATGTTGGGCACTTTCTTCATCTTTCTCCATTACTACAAGCAAAGGAAGCTAATCACTAGCCTTTCTGACACTCCTCAGCTGACCGTCTGTAAGCTTATTTCTGACAGCTGGATCCATTTATTATATTGAATATGATCATTTAGTCTTTTACTAAAATGTGCTGATATTAAAAAAACACTCTAAACATTTCTAGCCAAGACCTTTGAGCTCAGAACTGAATAAACAGGTGTTGACTACACACTGCTCATTACAGTTTTTAGAAATTGTATGTTGTTTTATTTCTAAAACTAAAAAAATGTGAGGTGACACTCTGTTTTCCTCAGCCACTAATCCTACATTAAATATTTATGAAATATGTGAGAGGTAAGAGGTCTTTTGTTTAGGTTCACCTCAGGTGAGAGATCTTTGTTGAATAAACATTCCACAGATTCCAGGCCGCTGGAACCCACCAATGGAATGTCTGGAATTACCATGTCATAATCGTAGGAATGACAGATCACGTCTTTTGGTAGGAAAAAATGTACAGTTCTCTGAGTTGCTCTCACAGACATGTCTGCTTATTTAAGCTCCTCTCCCAAGAATCTAAAAATATATTTTGATTCAGGTTTTTTCATATATATATATATATATATATTTTTTTTTTTTTTTTTTTTTTTTTTTATTTATTTATTTGTGTAAAAAAATGATATACTTTTGTTAGCCCTGCTGATATCTGAAACCCCCAGTTTATATTCCAGATGATTAAGTATCACTTTTCAAAAATGTCAGTCAACAGAAGTCGTAGCATTTTAGGCTTTCGTAGTCAGTGACAAAACACAGTTAGCAGTACAGCTCGTGATGTTTGATCATTAAAATACTGAAATGAATTTAAATACATTTCTATTGGTCTATGTGATCCTCTGATGAATATATAAACATAATATCATATAAATGTGGATTTTTTTCTGACCAGCGCAATAAGTCATATCTGTCTATACAATGTAGGCTAAACACCACCACACACCATCACCACAGTAAATCTCCAGAATCTGGCCTCGAGTGGCTCAGCGGACTAAGGTGCTGTCGAGTTTGAATCCTGATCATACTGCTTGCTATTGAGAGAGCAAAATTGGCCATGATCTCTCTAGGCAGGCAAGCTGGCACTCTCTCCTCAGTACTACATAGTAATGTTGACTGGCTCAGACGTCTGCCAGGTGATCCAAGTCAGAACTGGGGATCCTGTGCTTTCCTCTGAGCATGTTGTCTGTCTGGTGGCGATGT
>BRDA01001065.1:0-18636 GCA_036984385.1 Crenuchus spilurus | reverse complement strand
ATACACATACACACATATATACACATATACACATCTCGCAGAGTTATATGCCACCTACTTTTGTTAATATTCCACCAAATCCAGAGGGTTAAGAACACTTTTTTGAATGGCATGTTTGATTAAATTGAAAGTATATTAGTTGTGGTTATGTGGATTTAGTGCAGCACAGTGTGTAAAATGTTGCATACAAATCATTTAATTGATAGTTTTGGGTACAAACATTGGCTATTTTTGTCTGTTGTAACTTAACAGATATCAGAAATAATAAATATTAAGTTTTGTGCATCATAAAAAATGCCACTAAGGCACTAAGGATGTGGTTTTTAAATATTTGTCTCCATTCATGTTCAGTTGTTTGCAGCTGTTGCAATCAAAACCATTTGAGGATTGAAATGTTGTCATGCGTTCCAGCTTCTGGATTTCACCATGAACAACATGCAAGTTTTAGCCAGTTTTGTCTTGTATAGCTGTTCTAAAAAAACAACAACATCACGATAAGAATAAACAGTGGTGTGCACATTAGCCAATCTTCACTATAGACTTTTAGGCATGAGGTGGTTCTACCGGTTGCCTACTGGTGGCCCGGTCACCGTGGTAGTAGTATTGCGGGTCAACCCACCTGGGAGGGAGACAGCTGCCTCGCCAGCATCCAGCGCGTGTCAGCCCTAATGACTCGCAGCTGACACCTCAGCCCAGCCACTCCGCTTTAGTCTGCAATGTAGCGCATTAGAATAATTACTCCCTGTCATCCTCCATTTAATAGGCACCCCTCCCCCCTGCTTCACACACGCACACTCACATACTCACACTCATGGAATCACGCTCCCCTCGTTTGCAAACACACTCACGCACACACATATACATATACACACACTGTCACTGAATGGGGGCAACAAATCTGTAAGCGAATACCCCCCCACTCCCTCACCCCCTTGTCATTTGCCCTTAGCAAAATAAATAGTATTTGCAAATTGCGTTTAAAGAGAGTGACTGGGAGTTAGTCTGAAGTCACTGCATGCGTTTGCTTTGAGGAGAGCAAAACACACACACACACACACACACACACACAGACAGATAGAGACATTTGCAGTTGTAGTACGGCCAGTTTGAGGAGGCACCTCATTATCATGACATCTGCATCCTTGAATACAGACTCGTTGCCTTCTGAGACGTTGGGACCTCTGCCATGTTCACTCTGGCCTACAGTGAGCTGCACTATATTCACAAAAGTTTGTAGACACTCCTTCCAGTTTACTGAATTCAGATGCATCCATTTCTTTGTTTGTATTATCATAAAGAAACATTTCCAATAGGAGTGGACACTCTGGAGCAGCCGCTCATGAGCCTAACGTTGCCATTTCCAGTGCTAAGCATCAGCTAGAAGCCTGACTACATGAGCAGTGGAACTGTATTCTCTGGAGCGGCTGAACTCTATCCTGTACCTTTAGGATCAAAAACGTTATTTAACATCAGTATCTGATCTAACTAATACTGTTTTTAGCAAAGCTCCTCCTGATTGGAGGAGCAGGTATAATACAAACTGCTGGTCATATACAGTGCTGAATCAAAAAATGTGAATATCAAAACATTAATTTTTTATGTTTTAATTGGAAAAAATGTTGATCAGTTTGGCTTATAGCTTGTGAAAATCCATAATCTCAGATTTTAGAATTATTAGAATATTTCATTTGGTGTTAAATGCTATTCAAACAGCATCAACAATAAAACAACAAAAGGGGGCTCCGAGTGGCCCAGCAGGCTAAGACACTATGACCAGAGGATGGTGAGTTCGAATCCCGGTCATGCTGTTTGCCATCAACAGCCGCGGCCCAAGAGAGTAAAATTGGCAGTGCTCTCTCTGGGTGGGTAGATGGTGCTCTCTCTCTTCCTATCACTCTCACATTGCGATGTCCGCTAGCTCTGATTGGGCGAAATTAGAGACCTTCACTTTCCTCCGAGCGCGTTGGCTCCCCAATGACGGTTTATCAAACGGTGGTTTGAAAAGAGGCAGTGGCTGTATCGCACGCAACGGAGGAGGCGTGTGCATGTTTTCACCCTCCTCGAGTCAGGGACAGTGTAAAGTGATGGGGAGAGCCATTAATGGGTTGGGTTAATTGGTGACCACCACATTGGGAAAGGGAGAAAATTGGCAAAAAAAAAAAGGCCCAAAATATTTCACTTTACATCTAATGAATATAAAATATATGAAGGTTTACCTTTTTTAATTAAATTCTGAACACAAACGAAACTGAAGACTAGGACAGGAGCCTGCGTAGTGCAATGTGAAATACACTTTTTCCAACATATTTGCCCTAATGGTCAGTCTGTTGACCAGGACAAAATTAGCTGTCTCGCTCTCTGCTTGTGACTTAATCTTGGATTGTTGACTGATCTGCTGCTGAAGTTTCATGTAAGCACTTTGGATGCGGTGTGCTAGTCCTAAGCAGTTAACACCCATCTGTGAGCAAATATTTATCCCAAAATCTTGCACAGAGTCTAACAGACGGTAGCATAACCTACCTCGATTTGTATATTAAAGAGGATATGAGCCTGCCAAGTCACTCTACACAAACTGTCTTCTTTGCACATCCGTCTGAGAGGAGTTTTTTGTAGTTTAGCACAGTTCAGGTGAGGATGTCCTTGAAATGTTTCTGTAGAATCACTAGCAGGTTGTTTTATTAGGCGAACTCTAGCTAAAATCAATTCTGATTGTGATCATCATGTCTCAAACGGCGGTGTTATTAGTTATAATTAGATGCATGTTACATAGTTTTAAAAGTGAAGAACTCTGTGCCCATTGATGACTTCTTTTTAAGAGGTCATACAACCATAATGAAACTGCCAAATAGCACAACTGATGTATGTTTAGTTTTACATTAAGATCTACACTGTCATATAATATTATCATCCTTTATCTTAAAGTGGGAATAAATATCCTTGGCTTGAATTGTTCACTTAATGGTGATCCCTGACACGTTCCTCATTGCTTCTGTGTTCATTATAGAGGTTAACTTATCCACCATGTTGTGTAGATTGCTCTGTACCACTCATCAGAGTCATCATTCCCCTCTGGCATCAATGGCCTGTGGCTCAGAACTGTTATACCGTTGGGAAGCACTCAATGTACGAGAAGTCCATTCTTGGTATACCTCCAGTAGAGCAGCTGTAGAACATCACACAGTTTGTGGTTTATGATATGCTACCACCCTTCATCTGGTGCCCTATTATCATGCCCTTTGGACATCAGTTAAATTACATCCTTTGCCGTTTTGGTACTCTGCTACAACTGCCTGGTGTGCTCGCTTATGTTTATGTTCAGTAAGATGGCATCTGTGATGTCCTACTCCAGGGTTGGCATAATACAGTGGTAACCCTACTTGCGAGTTTAATCCGTGCAGGAACTGAGCTCGTTAGCTGGTTTGCTCGTTAGCTGGATGCATTTTCCTCATAAGAATACATGTAAAACTGATTAATCCGTGTCAGCCGGCCAATATACAGTATACTTTAATATGTAAATAATGTGTTTATATGGTTTTTTTTTTAAATAACCGAGACGACGACGGTGCTCGTGTAGGCTGGTGGCTAAGGAGGACAGGAGGACGGGCGTACGTGTATGGCATGGTTACACTTATCATATGAAAAGTAAAAGTAAAAGTAAAACTTTCTTGTTCACTACTTTTTCTAACTTAGTGTCGCTTTCACTAGCACTTTCACTTTCACTGGACAGCGGTCAAAGGTAATGACTGACCTCTTCTTCTACGCTAGCATCTAGGGGATGCTACGACCGCTGCGCCCCTAACGGTTGGCATACTTGAACTAATTTAGGCTACTCGTTACTTGGAAATTTATTTGTTACCTGGAACAAAAATATTCCGAGATCTCGACTCGTTACCTGGAATACTCGTTAGTAGGGTTACCACTGCATTCTGATATGACTATGTACATTTACGGCATTGAATGGATGCCCTTATCCAATGCTTCATTGTCCACTCAGAAGAATTATTGTTAGCTAGTACCAGAGTGCAGTACCCCTGGACCTTTACCCTACCAGAATCAAGATTTCAGACTTGAGTTCTTCAAACTCTTCAGACTCTGGTGCAAAGGTCACGGCATATCCTCGTGTCTGGTGATGAACAAAAGAGGCAGGAGTGTGAATATCTTCATAAACAGTGACTCTGACGGTGCAAATGAGACACTCCTAGGTCACGCAGTCTCTTTGTCATGATGAGTTATCATCCATTCACAGTACATCTACACTCACTGGCTACACATACCTCGTATCTACACTCACTGTCCTTTTTATCAGCTCCACTGAGCATACACTTTGTAGACTGTAATCCACCTGTTTCTCTGTATACTTTATTAACCTCCTTTTAATTCTGTTCTTCAATGGTTATGGACACCACAGAGCACGTATTGTTTGGGTGGTGGATCATTCTCAGCACCTCAGTGACACTGATGTGGTGGCGGTGTGTTAGTGTGTGTTGTTCTGGTATGAGCTGCTGATGTTTTTAACACCTCAGTGTCACTTCTGGAGTCAAGGTAGTGCACCAACCAAAACTATGCACCGTCTTGTGACCACCAGTGAAGGACTAGAGGACCAACACAAACTGTGCAGCAACAGATGAGCTACTGCCTGTGACTTTACATCTACAAGCTAGACCAACAAGGTAGATGTGTCTAATAGAGTGGACAGTATTTAAAAAGGGAGGATATAGACTACAGTCTGTAATTGTAGAGCTACAAAATAGACAGTGAGTGTAAATACAAGATATGTGTACCTAATGAAGTGGCCAGTGAGTGTAGGTATGGCTATTGAAGCCCTGCAGCATCAAAGTATCAATTGTGGTATTTAATATAGTGCTGTCTGCATATATTCATGCACACAAGTGAAGGCAAAGCTTTTATTCCACAGCTGCTGTTGCTCTGCATCTTGTTGTTTACTCTCTAGCATGCTCTTTAGCTTGTGATACAATCACAGCTGCAGTGTGTGCACATACTTGTGTGCATTTTGTACTTTCTACCCCCTGACCAGTCCGTTGTCTGAGCAGCTCAGGTCACATTAACCCAATTCTCACAGTTGAGGTCTACATAAAGCCCCACAGCTCCTTCATAATCCTGCATAGCCCGGAGCAGCTTCACGCTGCTGGATTTCCATCGCACCCGCACAGGCGATGGCGTTATTTACTGCTTACATTACCATGCGGCTTGATAAGCATATTTTCCTCAGTAGACATAACAAGATGTTTTATCGCCCAGGCTTTCCACCCAGCGTAGCAGCATGATCAGCCCCACTGTATTTACACTCCTGTGCTTTATGACGTTACATAAATAAAAACTTTTTCTCTCCTGTAATTTAGAGGTGAAATTTTTGGCAGTGAATAACGATGCAAACCTGCTTCTAAAGACCTCCTCGTGTTATAAATCAGAAATGGCTTTGCATGCTTAACTTTCTGGGGAAATGAAGAAGTATGGCTCATGAAGTACTCTTCAAGCAACAAGAGAAAACTTGTTTTTTACATTTTAAAAGAGATCCAGCATCATAAACATGAGGTTCTAGCTCGTGATTTGGATCCAGTAATTGATTTAGGTTAATATAAACAATTAAAATCAAGTTTTCTTGTTATTTTGATGTATTATTTATAGGTGATTATTTATTTATTTATTTATTTATTTGTTTTGCAGTGTAACACCAGAATCTTACTTAACCCGAAATGTAAAATGTTAAATCTCCATGTTCTACGGGCATGGAATCCACATCAGGTGTTCTGAATTGCTGTACATTTGCCTTTACATCGGGCGCCACTGCCAGCTCACACTGTGGAACCTGCGTGGGCCTGATGCCAGGGCCATTTCCGCCTGAATTAGCCTCATCACAGGCTTTAATGCGTGCCACCCCACAGGAGGGCGGGCGTCCTGGCACGTGTGCGCCGCCGCGTCCAAATGGCAGGACGTTTTGCTCGCACTCGCCGCTGCACTGTCCTGACAGCTCCCTCCAATTATCGCTCCCCTTGTCGCATGCCTCTCTCTTCCCTCTCACCCAGATTGCATGTGACCCCTGCTCACCGCCGCGCTGGTGGAAGCTGAAAGGGGGGACTGTGGCAGCCGAGACAGAGACCCACACACCCAAACATGTTCATATGAACTCAAACATCTCTATACGTTCTGTCTCCTCTTAATCAGTCCACTGAATTACTGAATCTTGGCTTGTGCACTCTCTCAGACCAGGACCAGAATCCCTTTGTTGCTGTAATACTTATATACATGCATACACACTGTCAATTGGCACACATAGCTTTTCTTTTGGTCTTCATTGGTTTGCAGTATTGCAAACCCATAAAGATGTTAAGCTGTTTTGATCTTGCATTGGATCCCCACATATTGACACTCTCAGGCCTTTCAGGTTTTGGGTCAGAAGGTTTGCATTTGGAAATGCTCACATTTAGTCTTAGTCCATTATTTAAAATAAGGATGCACCGAAAATGTAAATGATAACATTAGTGACTAAACTATTTCCCAAAATAAGTCTTGTAGTTAGTCAGGAATGAATATTTGTAGTTTAATATGTTGTTTTGACATCAGTAGGTTTGGTAACACTAATGATAAAAAATTACACAAGACAATAATATATAAAGATGTCTGAATGTTACATTATAACCAATATTTAATAAAAAAACATGAAACGAAATCATTTAAAATGGCTAAAATGAATGAGGGTCAATGGTTACAGATGACTAAAACACGTATCATTTCTTCCAGTAATTGTGAGACGGTCCCTAACACTTCATATTCATATTCTGGCTTCATCATAACAAGTAGTTTGTGGTTATAGTTTGTTGTTTTCTTTCACTTTGTCACCAAACTGTAACTGCTGGTGAATCTATTTTGCTAACTGATGAGGAAAAGCAGAATTCTGAACGTCTAAAACAGTAACAGTCATTAAAAACATCATTGTTCAGTATAAATGATTTCAGCTGCAAATAAACAAAAACCAGAATTTCTTGTTTTGAAAAAAAGGTCATTGATATATTGAGAAAGAATCTGATGAAAAAGTTTGGGTCCAGATGTTGTCATTGATGCTCAACAGAGTTTGTTACAATCAGTAGCAGCACACACAATGAAGTATTAACCAAACCAAGATTATGTTTGGAAAGGGTTAGACTAACACATTCATATACAGAAAAATGGCTGCTTGTAAAATGATCATTACTTCTGTTAATCTTAACTTTTTTGGAGCAGATAAATGTTTACAAACCTCTGTGTGACACAAGTCTACTTTGGGCATAGACCTCGTTCCTGATGGTCCAATCTACAATATTTAATATTTGCCTGTTAAATGGAAACCATAACTTATGCAATCTAAAAAGTTACCCAATTCAGCAACAAATATATACAATGATTTAGAAAACAAAAACCCTTCTAACATGACAGAAGATGTGTTCATTTAATGCCATTTATACCATCAATTACAGGGGTTAGACAATGAAACTGAACAGCTGTCATGTTAGTGTGGGAGGTTTCATGGCTAAACTGGACCAGTCTGGTGGCTTCATTAATGTCACATTGCACCAGTAAGAGCAGAGTGTGAAGGTTCAGTTAGCAGGTAAGAGCACAGTTATATAGTATATTACAATGCACACAACATTATGGTGACATACCAGAGTTCAAAAGAGGACAAATTGTTGCTGCACGTCTTGCTGGCGCATCTGTGACCAAGACAGCAAGTCTTTGTGTCTAAATATTATTGAGCCACTTTGGGGTGTTTTGGAGGAGCGAGTCAGGAAACGGTTTCCTCCACCAGCATCACGTAGTGACCTGACCACTATCCTGCAAGAAGAATGGCTTAAAATCCCTCTGACCACTGTGCAGGACTTGTGTATGTCATTCCCAAGACGAACTGACGCTGTATTGGCTGCAAAAGGAGGCCCAACACCTACTAATCAATTATTGTGGTCTAAAACCAGCTGTTTCAGTTTCATTGTCTAACCCCTGTATATCCACTAAATAGAATTTATAATAAATTGCTTAAGTTACATGGAAACCATAAGAATTAATTCCCAGAACTGTGGATATGCTCATATGCTTTTGAACTGAAATGCTCCACACCCTACATCTATCCCGCTCCTTCATTTCCACACCCCTGTCCTTTTGTGCAGGCGTGCTTTGGCTTTGACTGTGAGCCTGTGTGGAAGCTTATGCTTTTTGTGCAGCTGAATGTGTAACACGTCTGGGGGCCTGACTGTAGGCCAGCCAGTGGCAGAGGGTGAAGTGTAGAGACAGGCCAGAAATTAAAAAGTACAGATGAGCCCAGCGGCCTTGTTTGGATGCTCATCTGCAGTGTCGTGAGCTTTCTCTGAGGAGACGAGGAGGAGGAGAAGTAGGCAGCCATACTGAGACATACTCAAGCAGATGTGTTTACTTACACTGATACAGATACGTGAAATGACTTGGCAGGGGGACGTAGATGTGAGCGCACTTCTGCCCACTTGGTTTTCTGGTACAACTTTGCAAAAAGCAGGAAGGAAGTGTTACAATTTGTGGCCTGAAATTGACGTAAGAATAAACACCTTCTCGATGTATATCTCTGAGGATTTTTGTTGCCTGTGTGCTTTTCCTAAAAGTCTACGTTTTCAGACATTGTCCCAAGAAGCACACTACTGTGCCCAGCTCATTCAGGTCTGCAGAGCAGATGTGTGGCTTCTCAAGTGAAGTGAAAGTGACGCAATGTGCTTGCACACAGAGGAATTTGACCTCTGCATTTAACCCATCCATGCAGTGAAATGCACACACACAGTATTGGGCAGTGAGCAGACTTGCCTGGAGCGGTGGGCAGCCCTACCACAGTGCCCAGGGAGCAGTTTGGAGTTATTTGCCACAAGGGCACTTCAGTCATGTCCTGTCAGTTCAGAGGATTGAACCAGCAACCTTCCAGACCTTCCTTAGCCTACAGCTGCTTTTTATAGGCTTCAAAGGCCATCTCAGATATAAGCTTCAAGCAGAGAACCATGAAGTTAGCAAAGATGCTTTAAATACTCAAAATCAAGCAACTTTCGGGGCCCCGAGTGGCTCAGCAGGCTAAGACGCTGACACTATGACCAGAGCATCGCAAGATTGAATCCCGATCATGCTGTTTGCCATCAATAGCCGGGGCCCAAGAGAGCAGAAAATTGGCAGTGCTCTCTCTGGGCGGGTAGGTTAGGCTCTTTCCATATCCGACTCTCACATTGCAATGTCTGCTGGCTCAGGTGTCTACTGATTGGTGCAATCGGAGCTGGGATTCCTCCGCTTTCCTCCTAGCACTTTGGCTCCCCAGTGACTGTGTATCAGTGGTAGTTAGAAAAGAGGCAGTGACGCATCAGAGGAGGCTTGTGCATGTCTTCACCCTCCTAGAGTCAGGGACAGTGCAAAGTGATGTGGAGAGCCCCCTAGTGGATGGGATGAGTTAATTGGCTACTACCACATTGGGAACGGGAGAAAATTGGCAAAAATATATATATAAAAAAATAGAAACAGAAAAACAAGCAGCTTTCATGTCCTTTTGACCCTGAGCGTATTCCTTCTGCCTATAGTTTGGCCACACTGGAGCACATGTTTAACCAAGAACAAACTCTCCTCCATCTGATCCTACTGGCACTGTTCCAAACATCATTTTTGCCTACTTTATGATTATTTTATCATTTTAAATTCTTTATGCTTGAGACGCTGCAGCAGTAGCCCCCACTGGAAGCCGCTTTGTTGGGGCCTGGCTTCCACCGCAGCTATTTGGAATGGTGCTCCTCTGCGACTCGGTCCCGCTCCCTCTGTTGGATTCCACTTGTCCATTAGTGCCATCTGTGCCCGCCTTTGCCGTCTGTGAGCGCCCGTGTACCGCCAAAACGACTGGCATTTTCTCTCAAACAACCAGGGGACGGTGCCCAGAGCTGTTAGCTGGCAATGATGTGCACTTACTGTGACAAAAAAAGAAAAAGAAAATCACGGGAAAGGCAGAGTAGTGAGCAGGAAACATCTGCATGCTTATGTAGCTTATGTGCCTTATAGGAAAGGACTCTGGTGATGGGGATGCTAAGTTAAGGTGAATGGGGTTTGAGCAGGAAATGACAGAGGAAGCTGTCTTTTTTTTGACATGGTGGTTTTGCATTTGTGTTACTTCTTTCCTTCTTTTGCATGCATGTATCATTTTATACACTTTATCTTTTTAATTCAATATACAGAAATAGATTTTTGAGTGTTTTTTGTGCAACGTCATGCTTATATATACTGTACTGCAGCAGTGGGCAGGGAAGTAACCTTCCTTCTTGTTCTGATTCATACTGCCATGCCAATGCTTGTGGTTTAATTCCTGATGCATGTTTTCCATTCATGCCCTACTTAAATTATACAAATTCAGCACTTATTATTATTTATTATTATTTTTAGAAATATTAAAAACTTAATTTTAACGGTTAATCCCCAAATATTACATGCTGCTGCTTTTATTGCTGCTCTGGTCCACTTTTCTGGTCATTTCCTCATGGTAAACCACCATCTAACCCATTTGATTGAAAAACCTTCAGCCACTATCATTTTTCTTAAAGAGACTGGCTTTGCTATGCATCTAACAGCGTATTAAATTCCCATAGATGTAGATGTAAATAGCAGCTCCTAACATACCCACAGTGCCAAGTGTTCTGGTCAGTCTCTCAACACTGCCCCCTCAGGTCAACTGCAAGATTTCCTTATTGGACTGGTTGAAGTGGGTTCTTGTGCCAGGATCTCTTGCAAATGGGACTGGTCCTTCTAACTGGCATACAAACCTATGGAATTTAGTGCATGGATAGAAACACATGAACAGTCACTGATGGATCTCATTGAAAGTTAGGTCAGCATTTTTGTGCTCTGAGAACTTTTTTGCCCTCAAAGCTGCCCTGGAGAAAATTCTCGCCCAGTAATGAACTGTATGCAGTGTTACGCTGGATGCCAGTATAGCATTTTTTATTGCCAGCTCGAGATTAAAAAGCATCACTCTCCCTCTTGTCTCCTGGGTCAGTCGGGGACTCATCAGGGTTTGATTGCTGATCATATGCCACTTTATTTACCCAGAAGATTCAATTTGAGCTGGCACTCCTCATAGAAAGGATTCCGTTGTAAATATTATGTCAGCAGGAGGGACAGTTTTACGCCCTTGTAAATTATGGCACCGAAGCTCTTCTGAAAGACTTTTCATTGTGTCTCAGGACTTGAATTACAGGGATTACCAGCATTAATAAATCAGGGTGCTCACTTTTTAAAGGATAACGGTGATGCCATTAGGCCTTGTAGGGCCTGTTGTGGAGCCACACGATCCTCTTGAAGCTTCAAAGATGAAATGTATTGTTTGTAAATACTGGTGGTCCTTACTTTTTAGATGAGAAGTAAAGTTGTCCTTTCTGTTTGGTGATATTTTCAGTGTCTGTCAGGGTTTTTTTTAACGAATGGAAGAATAATCCAAGTTGTCAGCAGGTGTGATGTTTTTGGCCAGCTTGGCTTGGTTCGGATTCTCCACTACGCCAGATGGCAGTGCTATTTGGGCCGTATGTGGACCATGGGCGTAACGATAGAGAGGGCCCTAGCGCTAGAGTGCAGGATTGCTCACATTCTGGCACTAACTGTCAGCCCATTTGCAGCTGTACTTCTGTCCCATTTTGAACTTTTAATGCTTTCAATATGTGGAAGGGCTGAGTTGATACCTCATGCTGTGTTGCGTCACCACAGATTTTGCAGAGAGAAGCACAATTGAAACCAAACATTACATTCGTTTTCTTCTCTCTGATGCCATAAACGTTATTGCACACTCGTAATGTTATATTGAGCATTTTATTTGAAATTCTCCAAGAATTTGTGCATCAAGAATTACACCTTAAATCACAAACAACATAAATGTTTCTTGCGGGAAGCTCCCTTTGCATTCATTTTGGTTGCCCGTAATTGCTGTTTAGTTTTCTGTACCTGTTATATAACCGCGTTCAGACTGAAGTTTTCAAGTATTTTTTACAATGAAAGGCTCCTCAAAAGGACACAGGCTAGGCTCCAAATGCACTCCTCCAGCCTCAGGTTCCTGGATCTCACTCCCGTTGAGCAGGGGAAGTGCAAGACGGCTCCTCGGGGAGTTGTAGTGTTGGGGGAATCAAGCTGTTCCAGAGCGCAGACTAGCAGGAGATGAGATGCAGAATCACACACAGATTTGTCCATTGGACTGTTGCCCGAGCACACGGCAGTATCAGAGCCCAGGACGCATCTCTCTGAAGCCTAGTGGCCATCCGCCTCGTGCACCATGGAGAGCACTCCAAAGATCACAGATAGCAAGGCGGTGGAATCTCCGGCATGACGTCGTTGTTGGACTGAACTATATAGGTGCAGCATATGTTCAGGGTCAGAGACTGGGAGGCTTTTGATGAACTGAGCTTGTGTCTTCTGTTTAAGATGGCTTAAACTACAGAGAGGCTCTGATCAGGGAAATCAAGCAGAAGTGTTGTCAAGTTTTTAATAAGCTCTGTGTTCTTGTCCTTTTTGGGCTGTTTTCTATGGAGGCATTTGAGGCTGATCCATTGGAGAAAGAAAGTGGTGGATTTAGAGTCTCAGTGTTTTGTGGCCTTGAATGGCTTTTGTACAAAATCTGAATTAAACAAAGATGTTCTGCGAACCAACATGCAATTGCAATGACCGTGTGAATCGATTTCAATGCATCTTTGATTGGGCAGAAAGTACCATTAACCCTAAACCTTTGTTACTTACGCTCTCAGATATTTTGGTACTTGGCCAAGGAGCACTCAGATGCACAGGCTAGTAGTTTGTGATTGTGTAGTTGTTAGGCTGTCTGTGTGTATTTGCTTTGTAGCTTTTTTCTCTAAAGATTTTCTAGAATAAAAACACTTTTTGTTCTTTTTAATGGCAAATTACATTTATAATACTATTTAAACCAATCACCGGTCAGCCTCAACATTAATATCGTTCATGATAAAGTTAAATATCTATTAACGAGGGCGCATGTGAATGTCTGGGATACATTAGATGGCAAGTGAACACTTGATTGATGTAGATGATTTTTTTGGGATGCTGGAGAAGAATATGCAAGTGTGCAGAATCAAATACTGAGAGCTGGATTTGAACATCAATGAAGAGGAAAGACTTGAGAGTTGCTGTCAGTCAGCAGTCAATATCTACCAACGGTAGTCTTCAAATTCTCAAAATCTCAGTCCAATCCTGATCCTCACTTTGGTGGGATGTTCTAGAGCTGTTGTAGTGAAGGTGTACCAAAAATGAACTTCTCGTACACTGAGTTCCTCCCCATTGGGCCATTGATCCCATAGGGGAACGATGACTCTGGCAAGTGGTACACAGCAATTGATGCACCACAGTGGTCGAGTTAACCTTTATAGTGAACACAGGAGCAACAAGGAAAGTGTCGGAGATTCATAGGTGTTCAGAATATTCTGATATGACTACTTATAAAGAATTCTGATCATGCAATGTTAGTAATTACATCACCTGTAAACACAAACATGAAGGATTTTGCTCCAGTGCTCATGTGTGGTATTAGCTTTTTTTCTACATTGTTCCATCCACTTCACTACCCACGACACAGTGGACCATTCACCACAACATCACAGCCTTCTAAACTGACATGTAGCCCACTGTCCTCCTCGTCTGGTGGCACAGGTGGGCCTTGCCTGTCTCAGCCCGGCATGGCACGGAGTAAAGCGGCCACTGCCAAGTCCGAGCCTGCTGCCTTGGAGCGAGTGGCACGGGGAGGGCCTGACCGTATTGCACCGCACCTGGTCAGCTCTCTGAGCAGAGCCTTTTCGCAGCGATTGAACGAGGGGGGGGGGGGACAGCTTTTCCGAGTGCCTTCCTCAAAGTCCTCAAAATCCAGTGAACTTAGGCATGCCGTTGGCTGCGGCCAAAACAGCATCTGATGCGCCTTATTTGTTGACAGAGCGAGATCTAGCGCAGAGGGTCTGCCTCACGCGGCTTACGGTGGAGGGATGACGCAAAGCCCACCATTCGCGAATAGCCCGTGTTCGTGACATTGCCGGAGTTTCGTCCAATGTTCATTATTGCACAGGAAAGTAGGACAGATGACGCCAATATAAAAATGATCCTGACTTATTTGTGGTTCTCATAATTGAGCATTTAAACAGAGATTGTGCTAGATCTCATTCCATCCATTGGTGTAAAAGTTTTGGAGCAAGAAAGATAACTTGAGTGAAATGTTAAATTGATAATATGGTAAGCTGGCCTATAGCATAGCTAGGATTTGTCTAAATTGTACTAGTCAGTGGTGCCAATATACATACACAGAGCATATACACAGAGAACATTCTTGGGTTCAGTTGACCACTAAGTGTGTGTGTAGTGGTAGTAATAAGCTGTGCGAGAGCTCCCTCTTGGTGCCAGTGGTCCAAGTGTCCCCAGTATCCTCCCAGTGGACTGTACTGCAGCCAGTAAATTGTTTACCGTTCTGATGGAGAGGAAAAGATAGACTGAGATAGAATAACACACAATACATCTACACAATATATGATTATATGTTTGTTGGAGAATGTTTTTTGGACAGATTTTCTCTGAATTTTGTATGTTTTAATTTAATTAATTTAATTTGAACTTTTTTTATATAAAATTGTGTAACAATTTAATTTTGTATTGTACAAAAATGCAAATATGTTTAATTATTAATATTTAATATAATTTTTATTTAAATAAAATTTACTAATGCATTTGTACAGTGTTTTTAAATGACAAATTATTACATTTTACAGTATGACTGACTTGAAAATAATAATGAATTAATTATAACAAAAATATTTAAGTTTTTATTATTATTATTATTATTATTATTATTATTATTATTATTATTATTATTATTATTATTATTATATTTGAAATGTTATTAAATTTCATTAAATCTAATGAAGTAACAATGCTTTTTTTTTTTCTTTTTGCAGGGACGGTGTATACATTTCAATCGAGTGCAGCATCAGTAGACTTCATTGGAATTTATGGATGACCAGTATTTCAAAGGGAACAACAAAGTACATCAAGTCTTTTTTTTAAGTTGTAGATGTTACACTATGTTCATTGACTGATGGCGGTACATTACACATCTGTTTAGGGCTTCTCTAATTCCAAGCATCAGGCTACCCTAGCTATTAGATCTGCTTTAAATGATTTATATTGTATCTCTGGCGCTGCTAAAGGAGGATTGAGTCCTGATTATGTGTTTTAGCCTAAACTCTATCTCGGATAAAGTAAATACATCAAAAAGTGCCTGAATTTGTGCCGGATTTGGTTAGCCGCTTTGTGCGCACCAAAGGCTTAACATATTCTGACCATATTGTGCCTTCTGTAGGGAAAAAACTAATTTTAATGGACACAGACGGAGGCTATTTAAAAAAAAAAAAAAAAGAAGTGGAAAAAAAACAGAACGACAAGAGGCTGTTTGCCGTTGGCGTGGAAGTAGAAATAATCCCAATAGGCTCAGGGAGTGCAGAAGTCCAGTGCCTTTTGGCAATGTCTCACCACAAAGCCTCTCCATGTCCACTACCGCCCGATGCCTGGCGGGACCTCTTTGACTGGAGATCTTGTCATTTTAACACTGAGAAGTGCACACGCATGACAAATTGTAGACAGAACGCCCTAAGGTGCTGGACGCAATAAGACTTTGCCCTTTAGTTTGTGAAGACACCTTTCTATCATTGTGTGCTCGGGACCTAAAAATTAATAGAGCGTTATTGCACCGCAAGACAGCCTCTGACCAAAGGACTGCGGCTACTTTTTGAGGGACAGATGCTTCAAGACCTTGACATGATAGTTGGTGTTGTGTGTGTGTGTGTGTGTGTGTGTGTGTATGAATGGGTGTGTTTTTTTATTTTTTGCCCCCTCTCATGATTGCCAGCCTACCGCTTGCACACTAATCCACAGACTATCACAATCTATAAACACAGCTAGTTTTAAAATACAGACACAGCTGTCCTGTCACTCTTCCCTCCGAGGGTCTCCCAGCGTCTCAAGCCAGTAGTTCGCTCCGCGCCGGAGTATCAAAGTTTAATTAAAATAATTAAAGGCAACAGCAAGCAGCAGCCTGTGAAGCTTTTGCTCATCCTTTTTTATGCCTTTTGACATTGAATGACCCATCACTGTATATCTGCATCGTTCAAAATGAAAAGCCTCCACGAGAAGACCCCTCTATCCAAAACCCCAAAAAGAAAGGGGCGACGGATGGATAAGTATTGTTCATTTCCAGAAATTATCCTCATCATGCCCCTCCATGCACACACACACACACATAAAAGCGCACAATATATATACGTGTTGTGGGTTCGGCCGGTGTGCTGTCATGACGCCATGGCGAAATTATGCTAGCATGGGCGGAAACACTGTGGGGGAGGAAGAGGGGCGGCAGCTGAAGAAAAAGGCTCGAACGATCCAGTCACTTTCGATACGCTACTTCAGATGCAAAATGGATATTCGAGTCGAAATCTGACAAAGCGCGCCAGCTTTGACGGGAAGCGGTATAGACAATGACCAGTGGCTGGGTCAGTGGGATGTCTCAGTGCAAGCAGGGAAGCTTATCAAATGACACTAAAAATAAGTTCAACAACCATCAAGTTTGAGGGGGGAACAGAACAGGGTGCAGCGGCTCCCATTCGGCTGGGCATGCAAGTGCACCAGACAGTCGGGGCATCACACAAGCACCCCGGTCTAATTATTCCTTTGTTATCTTCATCTCGAATTGTAAGAGACATGAATTCTTCCTCAGGCCCAAAACCGAAAATAAGGTGGCGTATTAAAAATAAAAGATATTTTCCGGCTGCATATGCACTTTAAAATAGGGCAGTGCACTTTTTTTATTGGAGATTTTAAAAATATTATTTCTGTCTTATGTCAAGAATCAGAGGACTGTTATTAACCCTTACTAATGAGCTATTTACATATTGGTCACAACACAGCTTTTCACTGTACTAATTCACAGCGGAGATTTTTTTCTTCACCAGAATTTAGCCTCGGCTTCTCCAAAGTGCTCTTATGGAGAGCTCGCAGGTTTATATCGTGCCAAAGGGTTTTTTAAAAATTGTTTTCTATATTTTATACATTTTTCTCATTTTTATTTTTATTTTTTAAATGCATTTTATAGTGTTATATTTATATGTTTATATAATGTCTTTTTTTAATGTTATATTCCCCTTGCTCTTGTGTGCACATGGAGAGAGGGATGAATGACTTAATCTGAAATGCCTAAAATTGCACCTTTTCTATTTTAGAGAGAAACAAGTGATTTTTAAAAATTATTTAATTATGTTATGTCCATTTATCTGGCAATTGGCAAGCAGAAGGGAAAATACAAAAAAAAAATTTTTTTATGAATTATGAATATTTTCTGTCTGACCATAGAAATTTAGTCTAAAATCATGAAGTGGTGACATGAAAATATTGCATAAAAATAGTCAATTTAATTTAAATATTTGTAACATTTTTGAATGTTAATGCAAATCTGTGCACTATTTTGTATAAGGTGAGCACAATGTTGCTATGCTGTTGTCAGAACCTTTTTATAATGTAAATTGAGGTAGAAATGTTTGTCCATTAGTTCTCTATGATGCTGTGATTGTAAACATATCACTGAACTTTGGCCACTGAATGTATAAAACCCAAAATCAGTATTCTTCTTTAAATTAAAAGCCACCTATAGGCTTCAGGACTCTGTAGTAGGCACACCATTTCAAAGGCTGCATGAAATGGTCAAGAAATAGAAGTTAAAGTGGAATTTTAAAATGGCTAAAGTAATGTAAAGAAAGTTGATAGGTACAATGTAACCACAATGTTAATACACCTCCTGCTCTGAGATGCAATGTCACTCCATTACAGCTCATTCACAGCCTTGTAAAATGTTTCTATGAAATTTTACCAACTTCTAGTGCTCCAAGTTATTTTCTGCATTATTGATGTCAGTTTTCAAGTGTTTGCAGTAATTTTATAGATACGTTAGAAGTTTCACTTGTGCTTTAGTACCATCACTGTGCAAAACATTATCATTGTCAGTTATATTGTTCTTCATAGAGCTTCATCAGTGACACTTTTCCAGCATTGTTTCTTATTATTGTATTTTGTATTAAATAAATGCATATTTTGTCAAGCACGGCTGTGGTCACTCTCTCCCAGCACCCAGATGGTATCACTGAACGTTAACTGATTCATCAGTCACCACGCGTAAGCTGATTACTTTGCTCAGCTGACCATTTGTACAGCTTAAAACACATAGCAATAATATTAGGATATTAAAAGCCGTATTTTCATATGCTTTTAATTCTGCACGTTTATGAACCGTTTTATGTGAAAATATCTGCTTATCTGTCTACTTATTGACTGATTTCCTACGGCTTGGAGGTTGACCTGCTTTAAATACAGGACAGAGCCAGAGTAAATACAGTATTTATGTGTAAACGGTCATAATGTTAAATCAGTATTTGTTTTTGGGATTTACTGTCATTTTCTATTCACTGATTTGTTTAATGTAAAACTCATCTTTGTAGTAAACCAGTCTAGTATTAATTATATATGTAAAGATATATCGTCACAGTTGGGACAAAACCTTGTATATCTCATTTATATATTCATTATATA
>BRDA01001064.1:15000-20050 GCA_036984385.1 Crenuchus spilurus | reverse complement strand
ATACATTCTCTCAGTTTAAACTTTTGATCTGTGATTTGTGTTCTATTCTGAATAAAATATTAAATGTTGGCACCTCCACATCACTGCATTCAGGTTTTATTCACAATTTGTTTAGTGTCCCAACGTTTTTGGAATCCGGTTTGTAAAAAGATAGAACTATCTAGGAGTGTTTGTTTTAAGAATACATATAATTTTGAAAGCATTCTCTATAATAATGTCATTCTCAGGTTATAGATAACAGTGATCTTACCAAAGTGTCACTACCATCTCCGCCAGCCCTCAGCGTTAGTTTGATGTGATGTTTCTTGTCCAGCCAGTGGACCACCTGCCTCAGCTTGGTGTCCAGGTCATGCATTGCGATGTCCGAGTACAGGGTCAGTTCCTTCACTTGAAGGGGACCTTTAGATTGGATGTAAAGTGAGTGCTTATGACTACCGCTCCAGAAGGTCAAAATTCTGCACAGTGGTTTTAATAGTAACGAGACGTCTTGAATCCTCTAAAAGCTGCCTCAGTTATTACATAACATGACTACGAATACACTGCCTGATATCTGAGACTTTGAACGTGTTGACTTGCAGTTTATAATCTGATTTTGTCTGAAACTCAATTTGAATGTGTTTACATGCACATAGGTTATTGGACAATTTAACACTGTATACATGAGTCAGACAGTACATCAGATTAATTCTGCTTCATAACCAGTCAAACTCACAGAAGCAGCATGTGACAAATGTAAACGTCCTTTCATGGATTTCTGTAAATAAAGACCCACTTAATGCCAATTATAGTTTGTGTTTGAACAGTCTTAATGAAACCCATCCTATAGTTTTCTCACTGCAAAGACATAGTCCAACTTTTCTTAATGAGAATTAATTCATTTACGTCCATTGTATCTGCAAGCTTGTTCTCCGTTTGGGTTTTCTACCATCTAGAACAGGGGTGTCCAAATCCAGTCCTGGAGGGCCGGATTCCTGCAGAGTTTGATGATTTCTCTGCTCTGACACTACAATTAAACCTGCTCATTACCTGCTGAGCTGAATCAGGTGTTTGAGATCAGGAAGATCACCAAACTCTGCAGGAATCCGGCCCTCCAGGACTGGATTTGGACACCCCTGCTCTAGAAGATGAAGTTCTTCCTTTCCTCAACCATGTAGGATTTCAGCATTGCTTCAAAAGTGTTTTTTTGCCATCTCATGGGTGCTGCTTTAAACTCTGCTTGACGTTACTGGGACAGCACTCTGTTTTTACAGATTATCAGACTCGGAACAAGCTTTCAGATCAGAGTAAGAGTACACATGTGCTGAGAATTCCCACTACTGAGCTCAAATCCAGCTCTCTGTATTTCTAGGCTTGAAGAAATCAGAGTGTGGTTTACATGACCACTTGACCTGCAGAAATCTGATTTCAATCAGTTTATTATATTATGACTATATAATATATATTGTTTAGTATATATAATATTGAGTATATTATACACACAGTCATTGTTTTAAGATACAACATTCTGGAACAAAACTTATTTTAAATGGAGGAATACATGGATTGCATGTCAAAATAGTCCATAGAGAATTTTTTTACCATTATTATTTACCATATATTTATTCATATTTACCATATTAGCATTACATATACAGGGGTTGGACAATGAAACTGAAACAGCTGTCATGTTAGTGTGGGAGGTTTCATTGCTATATTGGACCAGTCTGGTGGCCAATCTTCATTAATGTCACATTGCACCAGTAAGAGCAGAGTGTGAAGGTTCAGTTAGCAGGTAAGAGCACAGTTATATAGTATATTACAATGCACACAACATTATAGGTGACATACCAGAGTTCAAAAGATGACAAATTGTTGGTGCACATCTTGCTGGCGCATCTGTGACCAAGACAGCAAGTCTTTGTGTCTAAATATTACTGAGCCACTTTGGGGTGTTTTGGAGGAGCGAGTCAAGAAACAGTTTAAGCCTCCAAGAAGAATGGCTTAAAATCCCTCTGACCACTGTGTAGCACTTGTATGTCAGATGAATTGACGCTGTATTGGCCGCAAAAGGACTCCCAACACCATACTACATTACATTGCATTTAGCGGACACTTTTATCCAAAGCGACTTACAATAGTGGGAAAGTACAGATGCGAAAAAAAAATAATACTAGAGTTGTACTAGTATTTACTAGTACTAGTATACTAGAATTAACATTTGGATATCGAATGCTGAGTGCATATCAGTACTCATGGGGAGTATTTGGGATCACTAGAGCAGGTGCTCTTTGAAGAGCTCGGTTTTTAGGAGTTTCTTGAACCCAGTGAGGGACATCTCTGCTCTAGTGGTGGTAGGCAGCTTGTTCCACCATCTGGGAACTACTGAGGAGAACAGTCTGTATTGCTTTGTGTGAATTTTAGGCAAAGCAATGCGACGTTCAGTGGAGGAGCGCAGCAAATACTAATAAATTATTGTGGTCTAAAACCAGATGTTTCAGTTTCATTGTCCAACCGCTGTACATTTCATAGTATTACCTTGGTTTAGTAACTGTTTAAAGTGTTTTTTATCTTTTACCCTGTGTGCTGCTACTCTTTTTTTCCTGCTGTCGGAATTTCCCTGAAGGAGTCTCCCAAAGTTGCTCTAATCTAAACTAAACACTAATAAGACACATGTAGATTAACTGGTGGGTTTTTGAGAGTCAAGAAAATGCATCTATTTGTATTGGAACATATTGTGACGTCTGGTTCCCATCAACATAATTGTAGAGTCTAAAGGTTTCTCTATAATGAATTATTTCATATTAAAACACTAAATTACTGTTTACTAATGACAGATCAATTAACTGGTTGGACAATTACTCAGACTGATTGTTACTCTTTTTAGATAATCAGCATCAGACAATTATTTTTAAACAAACAGCCTGCACTCACAAGGCACGTTAATAGAAAATCTCACATTTACAGCCACATCTGCAGGTAGCGTTATAGCTCCCCTTAGTGTTAATTTCACCACTCTACAGGCAGATAAATCCATGACTGATAAAACTATCATTTCATCTCAAGTCAACAATTATTTAATTTTTTTATATTTTTATCCGATGCAAACAAGGCACATGATATTAGCATATCAGCCACCCTGCAGTATAAATATCTGAATCAGCCATTAAAAACCGACATTGGTCAATTACTACAGTTTACATTAAACAAATACATTACACAGACATTTTACAAGTATGAATATGTTTGATACATACCAGCAGCCTTGGCTTTCTGTTTCTCCCTCAGTTTCATCTGCTCTTCATGAATCTGTTTCCCGCTCATCAGCCGATAGACCGGTGGGTCAGAATGCTCATTTATTGGGACCAGCTTCAGTCCTTTTTCATCCATCAGCCTCAAAACATCTGCCCGATGCATCACACCCAAATTCCCACCATCCTCGCCCAACAGCTGCAGGTGGCGCTGGTGAATTTTCCTGCCAACACTACTGATGTTTACTTGAGCTTTTGAATCATGTTTTTTCTTCTTTTTCTTCTGAGGTTCGCTCTCTGCAACCTCCTCGCTGTCCTCCACTGATGTGGAGAATGAGGTCCAGTGCTGGACAGTTATGCCCAGGTAACTGTTCTGGGGTTTATAAGGTTGGGGTTTTAATGGAAGAAGAAGAGGAAATGGGCTGGTGGAGCGGACATGCTGGCATACACCCTTTGTCACATGACTCAAAACCAACCTCAGGCAACCAAGAGGCATGCTATATGGAAGAGGATGAAACAAAAAATTAACAAAAAAGCTGTTTTGTTTTTTTTAAAGCATTTTTAGTGGATCAATGCTATACAATAATTACTTTTAGTGAAACAATGCCACAAAACAAGTAGAGCATTGACATAGACCAACTGCTTTAAGTGACAACACTATAGAAGTTCTTTTGGTGGAGCAATGCTCTAGAACACAGGTGTCGGACTCCAGTCCTGGAGGGCCGGATTCCTGCACTTTGGTGATCATCCTGATCAAACACACCTGATTCAGCTCAACAGGTAATGATCAGGTTTAATTGTAATGTCAGAGCAGAGAAATCACCAAACTCTGTAGGAATCCGTCCCTCCAGAACTGGAGTCCAACACCTGTGTTCTGTGGTGAAACAATGCCATAGAAAAAGCACTTTTGGACAAGGAATCCTATAAAACTATTTTAGTGAAGCAATGCTACAGAAGAACTAATGTTTAGTGAAGCAATGCCATAGACAAACTACTTTTAGTACAACACCATAGAAGAAGAACTTTTAGAGCAATGCTACAGAAGAAGCACATTTGGTGGTGCAATGCTAAAGAAGAAGAAGCACTTTTATTCGAGTTATGCTGACAGAGTAATGCTATAGAATCATTTTTGGTGGAGCAATGCTATTATAGAAGTTCTTTTGGTAGAGCAATGCTACAGAACTTATATATATATATATATATTCTACCGGATATGTATACTGTAGAAGATACACTTTTGGTGGAGGAACGCCACAGAAGAAACATTTTACTTGAGCAAATACTTCTATAACAACATTATAGAAGTATTTCTGGTGGAGCAATAATATAGAAGAAGCAGTTTTAGCTGAGCAAATGCTTAATATCCTGATTCATTACGGTCATTTCACGTTTACCCCACCAATCTAGTCAACGGCAGCTCAGATAGATGCACACTTTCACTGCGGACTTTAAAGGTGCTGTGACCGTCTAAGTGTAGTTATAAAGTGCTATTTGTTAGTAAATTCTGTGTGCTGATTACACTTAACGTAAAAACCGCTGCTGGTTTAGTGTCTCAGAAATGTCAACACGAAGCTAAAAATGTATTTTACTTACGTGAGAGTGTAAATCCTCATACAGCTGAAATAAATGTCCTAAGATAAATCTGAAGCTGTTTCTTGCACAATAAAACTCGTACAAACCTATGATTTTAGAAACATAACAACGTGAAACATTAGCCAAGGGCTTTTCAGTGTGTCGCGAGAAAATGACGCTGATGACGTAGACGCCTTCCTTACTCGATTTTTGTAGTTTTTTTCTGTTAATTGAAAAACTACAAATCCGCC
>BRDA01001064.1:0-12500 GCA_036984385.1 Crenuchus spilurus | reverse complement strand
CAAAGCATAAGGCTGCATGACTTTGTTTTGCTCTCTTTTCTGTTATCACAGACACCCTACTGAGTCATGCATTCATATTTATCAGAATTCAAAAACGTTTTCTTCCTATTAATTCTTCCATAATGTTCTCAGCAGCTTTGATCGGGAATTATTCCCAAAGGACCTCTTCATTCAGGCCCAGACAGGGAACGTAGGCCTGTTCCTCTATAAAGGCCCCTTTATCTTCTCAGTGTGTTTAGCTGAGGCTTAGTAATGGACAAAAACACTGACCACTGGACAAAAGTCCCTTTCTGCAGCTCTCCAAAGCAGGCATGCAGGCGGACCAGTTGATTTAGATAGTTTTGTTTGCTTTCTTGTAGTGTTTATAGTGTTTATGTTTACTCTTAAGCTGGTACGGTGCCAACCAATGCAGCCTTCTTGACCGGCAGTGTCCATTTTTACAAGTACTGGCTAATTAAACACAAACAGGCCTATGATGAGCACTATAAAAGATTTAGAGTGAGTGTTTTTAGGTGTTAGCAGGCGAGGCGGTACGGCTGACCCCTCGACTCCAAGCCTTGGTCCTATAGAAACAGTAAATCTAGAGATTTTACACTCAGATGAGCAGCAATAGATTAATTTGTTTAATGCTAACGCGTACAAAGAGGGCCTAATCTTCACTTTCTTTAACGGCTTCAGTCATAGTGCTGGGTGTAGAGACACCCCCTCAACCAAACTTCACTCCACCTGCCATCATACAGGTGCATTTTTACCCCCTTTGGCACCCTGGCACAGGAAATGCAGAAAGGATGGCGTCAAAGGTCATAGTGGGCGGGGGGCAGCATGTGAGTGTTCAGAAGAGACAGAGAGAAAGAAAGTGAAAGAGAATTGGAGAGGAAGAGAGAGATGGAGAAAAACAGAAGGAAAAAGACATAGAAATAGAGCAATAGAGCAAGAAGGTTATACAGAGAGAGAGAGAGAGAGAGAGAGAGGGAGGTGTATAGAGATATGATAATAGAGAGAGATTAATAGGGTGATAGTGTGATATCAGATAAGAATGGATGAGATAGCTTTTATACTGTGCACAGATATAATTAAATCCAGATAAGGCACTTACATTAAAGCTGTTTATTTCAAAGTCTACTGTGATAGACTACACTAAAATGTTCCAAACTAGATACATTTCTGATCCATATTATTCTCTGCACGTCACTGGATCCTCTGAATTGTAATTTTGTTAAAATGTTAATAATAATATTGCTACTTGCTAGCAGTGGAGAGCATTGAATTGATATAATAAAAAAATGCACAGCTTTCTGACTCGCTCTCACAAACATGTCTCTGCTTATTTAAGCTCAAATATCAAAATATATTTAGATTCAAGCTACATATATCTTAAAAGTAAATCCTTTAAGGTTTCAGGGGTATGTTTCTTTTTGTTTCTAGTTTAAAATCTCTCAGTTATATAAGTTTTTTGTGGAATTTCATTAATATGCCGGTGGGAGAGATGACTCCAGAGGGTTAAATTACAATAGCAGTAATAGCTACAGTGTGAGTAGTTCGTGTTATATAATAGTATTAAAATATGTTGGCAGTAGTAGCTACAGGGTGATTAGCTGTTATATAATAGTGTTAAAGTACACAGTAGTTTATCTTGTAAATAAGCTCCTAATTCAGATGATCCAAAGATATTGAGAGTATAAATAATAATAATAATAGTCTATGACAGGCTTTGTAAATTTACCAAAACATTAATTTTTCCCATAGAGATGAACAGCTGAATATTCCCATTTTGGTTATGTCACTGCTACAGGATGACCACACCACTTAAGTAGTTAATGGTAAAGACTTTTCTTGTTTTCTTGCACAGTAACCATGCTGTAATGCTTGAGGAAGCTGCTACAGTTTCACACCAGCTAAGCCCAATGTCCATTCAGCAAGGAAGTCTTTAGTCGCGAGGGCATGAACCTCCTAATGTTTACGTGAAGAAAAACCCATTTAAACAAGTTTCTTGAATAGGAGGAACTGGACACTAAAAAGGCAGCAGGTGGATGATTGTACACGGCTGACTGCACACGAGAGCCAGAAGAAATATAAATAAAAGATGCCCTTGCAGAAAGAGCATTCACAAAACACGAAACACCAAGATCTGCTCAGCTAATTAGGCTGCTAGTGAGTTAGCCACACATGGCAGTCAAGCCTGGAGAGGTACAAACAACAAACGTTTCCTTTTTACAATCTTTCCCCTCGTTTGTTTCTCCATGTCTGTCTTGTAAAGACTTTTTTCTTGTGATTTAACTCTTTGTGCAACACTAAACAACTGATAGAGTGACTGACACCCACTAGGCCAGCTAATTATTCAGACTGCTAGCTTAAACAGTTTTTTTTTACTTAACCACAGACACTGTATATGATACTACACATATATACTGTACATACTACATATGATGCTACGCACTTATACATACTACATAAAATAGTTCATAGTACATATTACATACTACATCTTATATTACTATAAGTTACTTATATATTATAATACGTCATAGTACATAATTCAGTACTACATAGTATTGTACATATTACATAGTACATGTCATATCCTACATATTTCATACTGCATACTGTATTCTACATCCTACTATACTTTCTAGGATATATTATATACTACAAATTATATAGCAAGTACTACTTATCACATAGTAAATATCACATCCTACATATTGCATACACTGTAACATAATTTTTCTGTAGTTTTCACATCATTGTTACTGTATACTGAACAAATGTTTACTGTAGAACCTGTATACAGCATGTTGCTGTAAATCTCCAAAGCATCATGGTCAAAAATCAGTGGCAGGTTAATTCTACTAACCTACATCCCCCAAAGGTCGAGCAAATGATTACCAGAATTTACTTCTAAAAATTCACGGAAAAGAATTGAGTACAGACTTTCTACACGCTTTGACTTCTGTGAGAAAAATTTACTCAATATTTTGGAGCATTATGTTCATTTAGAATAATTTTGTAACGTATATTTACATAAATAAAGAATTTAATTTAAAGTTATGTGTTAACTGTTAGCTACCTTAACTAGCTCACTAACATGTACTGATTCCTTACCCAGTTAACTTGTAAGCTAAAGTGCATAATAGTATCAAAATTAACTATTTACACTTTAGATTTTATTATCTGGCTACATTTAGTTGATAACATCTCCAATTTGTCATACATTTAACAGTATTATATTAATTAAACTTGTGTGTATATGTGTTGTTGTGCTAGCTATCATTAGTACCATTGGGAAGCTCAACAGTGTTTTTTTTTCTTGTTACCTTTCAGGTGATAGTGTTGAAGCTGGCCAAGGAGAAACAATACCACAACAGACAATTTATTAGGAGATATATTTATTTATTAAGAGAGATAAATGTTTGGCTGATTTGGATGTAAGTAAATCATAGAAGAGTTTTTAAAAGAAATTAAAATCCAGCTTATGAGAGATACATAAAAAATACCTTTTCCTCTTATTTTTAGGGGTGCTTGGACTCAGATTAGAGGTGCTTAAGCACCCCTAAAAAGGGGCTAGAATCGCCCATGCTGTAATGCCTGTTACAGTCTTAATATTTGCTCTGTTAAAAAATACAGCACATGATTACTGTAATGACATTGACAGTGTTGTGAGTATTACTGTAGTAAATATTACAATATAATTTAAAAAATACTGTGATTAAAATTACAGTAAACATAATGTGGAATGTACTACTGCAACTTACTAATTGCTGCCAGCTAGTTACTGTACATTTCACTGTATTCTATTTACAGCCTATACTGCATATTACATACTGAAATACTTCATATTAAAAAATTAAATCATACATACTGTATTGTACATATTACAATATTTCATAATACATAATTTATTACTACATACTATATATGTACTGATTTTGCCCAAAACATTATATGCAATATGCAGTATATGAACAAAATATGTTCCCAGCACACCAAAGATACATGGAAAGTCATTACTTCAGCAAAATATTCCAGTACACAGGGGCAGATCAATATTCCATGGATGGATCACTGCTGAAATACTGATCATTTTGATCAAGACGTTTCTTTCTGAAAACAATCCTCAAATGCATATATAGATTTTTTTTACCTGCTGGATGTTCTGTGTTTCTCTGTTTCTTTCTGTTGCATTCTGACATCAGCAGCCTTAATCATTGTTTTATTTTGAAATAAAACATTGCTTTTTTATTAAACAAAATAATTAATTTTTACACATCCATACATGATGCCTACATTGGATACAGCAAAGAAACAGACTGTAGTTTTTTTCTGCAGTTATGTCATATATTGAGAAAGGATTTGGGTATGGATATATGTATCAGGTTATTAATCTTGCAATTATTACTAAAAAACAAACACTAGTAATATCATATATCCTTACTCTGTGTTGCACTTACAATCTGGCCATTTCTAACATGACTTAAAAATTGTGGACAACCATGTTTTGTTGGATCCAATGAATCCAATTGCTCATCAAGGTCTGTAAGAACTCCCTTTAAACTGCAGATTAATTTACATTTTTAAAATGTACATTTGAAGGTGATTCCATATTTGGAGGATTTTTGCATGAATTGAATAATTTTTATACTTCCTAATTAACCAAAAAAACTGAGTAAACATCCTCTGTGTGTGGTGCATGGACATTTTTTTGGGGGGAGAGGGGGGACATGTCCCCTGGACTTTTTCATAAGGTATTGGTCCCTTGCAGTTTTTACTGTTTAAAAACAATGTTACACTATATTAAATGGAGACAGGTCAAGTACTAGGACCAAGCGGAAAACAGCCATTCAAGCTGAAGTGTTTCCCTTTGGACCACCCACAAGCTCATCAATTGGCTCTGCCATTTCTTGCATTATTGGCCGTCCTCGCCGTCACTCCATTTGGTTTTAAGCTGGTGTTTTGCTAGTTGCCCAGGAGTCTGTGTTCACCTGCCACTGTAAGTTGCTAACATGTTGGGCATTTGAATCTGTGTCTGTTTGGAAGCTTTGGA
The DNA here is from genome assembly GCA_036984385.1 of Crenuchus spilurus. Classification (NCBI taxonomy): domain Eukaryota; kingdom Metazoa; phylum Chordata; class Actinopteri; order Characiformes; family Crenuchidae; genus Crenuchus; species Crenuchus spilurus. The sequence goes on along the minus strand of BRDA01001064.1, from coordinate 7,459 downwards.
TGAGTTGATTATGTTGAAATGTTAATAGTTAACCCTTCTTGTGGTCTTTTGGTGAAATTGACCTGTGTTAATACCTTTATATATAAATATATAACTATTATTTAGCTATTAATAGTTATTATGAATACATTATTAATAGTAACCAATTATTCTTAATATTATTAGTGATATTTTATTAATAATTTATACATATTTATTAATAATCAACCATGAATTATGTTCAAATGTCTATACTGCTATACAATATCTTGGTGATCATAAAAAGTATTTAGTCATGAAGTTTTCTGTATTCTTTGTATAGAAAATTACAAGAATATATATATCTTGGATTATTTGTTGTGATGTCAACCTCACAATACACATAGAAGTAAACAATTCTGCTCTGTAAAATAAAAACAGCAGATGACTCAGTATGATGTACTCAGTAAGCAGTATGACATTCATACAGCTTAGTTATATGTTTCTTTAAAGAACCAGCCATTTAAAGGTTCTTCATGAAACCAGAAGTTAATTGATTCTTCTATGGCTTCAGTCAAATAATGTTTTATGTAAGTAATGTGTGAATGTGTCTTAAGAATATACATACAATGTCTTTACTAAATTAAGGTCTCCCTAGAAACTTTATTTCAAGTCTTTAGAAAGGTTCTAGATATTCTCATTTGATTATATGCTTCAAAAATGGAACTAAAAGTGATTTTCTACAGCATCAGTCAAAGAAGTGTAGAGATATGATGTGGTCGTGTTGTCCACTTTGCTGTCCAATCGGTTGTTCATACTCTGCTAAGAACTTCCAGGTTTCCTTCATCTTGTCTCCCTCGTGGAACAACAAACGTGGGAAAAAAGTAAATAAATAAATGAAAACTTCATCTGGCCACTAACAGTGCACTTCGAACACTCTCTGGGTGACGCACTTCGTCACTTCACTGCGCCTCTAACTGTTTTTAATCCAAATAAAATCAAGGCTAATGTTTCATTACCAGATATTTTTTACATAATGATCCTTGTTCCGTGGGCAGGCGTGATTTTTTCTGTATTAACGTAATTAGCTGGCACTCGGTCGACGCAGGGTCCGGGAGGTCTAATTGCCCCCGCGGCATGACGGGAAACAGCGTCGGGGGGTGTCATGGCAGGCAGGGGGCCGCTGGGGGCCCCTGAGCAGAGGCGGATAATTACAGGATGAATTTCACTTTAATACACAGCGAGCCGCGTGTGGAAATGCAGATAGCAGAGCTTTCTGCCTAATGGCTTCTGCCTCTGGAGCCACTTGAGAGAGGGAATGATCTGAAAGAGCGTTTAATTAACACATGCTCTATGATCCAGAGAGAGAGAGAGAGAGAGAGAGAGAGAGAGAGAGAGAGAGAGAGAGAGAGAGAGAGAGAGAGTGGGTAGTTGCAGAGGCAGAGTGTCAGAGAGATAATGTGAAAATAGAGCAAGAGCAGACAGACAGATTGGGGTGAAAAGCTGGAGAGGTGAGCACAGAGTGAAACATTTCCCGCGTGCATATTTTCATATGCAAACAACACAAAAGTCTTTTCACATCACGTTTCTGCCGGGGCCTGCAATTTGGCAAGGCTGCTCCAACATTCAGCGCATCTGTTCACTTTGTTAGTCCAGTAATGTGTTATTATGTGTTCTGTATTGATTGCAGGCTAGTATGTTTATTGTAGGTGGGGGTCAAAGGGGCAGAGTTTGAACTGAGGGGGTGCTGGGCCCCTCTTAAGTAAAAAAAGTTTTGGGGGTCCTAAGTACTTTCTTCGAATCACCATGTCAACGCCCTAATCATTTTTCTCATGAAAATATTAGATTTTATTTGATGAACAGATAACAGACCTAATTGATGATGTTGTCCACAAGGTTCCAGAGGTTCTCCTCAATGCTCCTCAGTCATTACATGGATTTGTTAAGCACAATCTGCAGCACCTTTGATTTAACATAATGAAGTGAGGACTGATATGAGGAGAGGTTTTCAAGAGGTTAAAGTAATAATAAAGTAAGGGGTTAAAGCTAAATTACATCACTATTAATTAATGTTATTTGTATTGACTATGTTATGGTGACTTTTTTTGGAGTAAATAAACACACAGGCAGAGACACAACCAAACAACCAGACAGACAGATAGATAGACTGAAGTGCATTAGCGTAACTAACAATAGTAGCATATGCCAGTTTGAAACATATTTGGGTTAAAGAAGTATTTCAGAAAAAAAGAATGTACATAATTTTATCTACACTGTAAAAAATCTGAGGTAACGTCAACAAAAAAAAATGTCAACATTATGCAACCATTTTTTTAAGTCCACAAAACTTTTTTACATGAACTCAAAAAATCAAGTGCAACTCAAGTGCATCAAACTTATTAAACTGTGTTGGGAAAAATACCTTATTAGCTGTCTACGATAGCTAAAAGGTTAAGCCCAATCTTAACTATTAACTTGGCTCCATGTTTCCGCAACTGCAAAACACAGCTGCATTTCTTTACCCTCACTCGTCTCATAGCTTCAAAGTTCAGACATTGTATGAAACATTCAGATACTTACTTCGGTCTGGAGCGAAATCCAATTTCCAGGCCAGGGCAAACCACACACCTGTCCCTCCCGCGTTCTGACCAAACGTCTCACGGGGCATGCGTAGAGAAGGCACAGAGCATGCGTAGCTTGCTCTTAGAAACAAACTTAATAAATTAATTTTTCTCAACTTGTTTTTTTAATTTTCTTGTAAATATTGAGTAGAACATAACATTTTAAGTTAGACTAACTTTCAGCTCCTTGAGTTCAGTCACCAACTTACTATTTCAAGTATAGACAACTAATTCTTAAGTTCTATTTTTTACAGTGTACACCACATGTACTCAATCAAGCTAATTAGCATTGGAGCTATGAGGTTAAAAATGCTAGTAGTAGCAGTGTATCGGGTCTCTGTCAGTTTATGACTGTGCTCAGATGTTCAGTATTCTCTAATAAACTTGATTTTGTTTTGTTTTTTCTGAACATTTGAAATATCACAGTATTTAAACTGTCACGACTAAGGTCTTAGTCTAAATGTAGTCTGTAGTCTGTACTATTGGACACAGTTGTGGACTTTTAAACTCTCAGATTATTCCATTGGGTCACAGAGGCTTTGCACCGTTGTGCTGCTTGTTTCAACATAAGTGATGAAGCTTTTTAGCCCTAAAACTAACATTGTTGTAGCTTTGTGACATCACAAACAACAGTGATTTCAAAACACGCTGTTATTAATTTAGAAAAAAGAAGACTCACATGTTCCATTTAATGTTCAATGTCAGGTTAAACTTTAATGTAACTTCACATCACAGTTATAGGTCTCTGCCTATCTCGCACTCTCTCCCCTGTACACAGTAAATCTGCCAGTGTTAAATCAACACTATTAAAGTTAAATTAACACTGAGAGTGTTACATTTTGACACTCTCAGTGTTAATTTAACTCTAATAGTGTTGATTTAACACTGGCAGATTTACTGTGTATCTAGGGTGACCAGACGTTCTCTTTTACCCAGACATGTCCTCTTTTTGAGACTAAAAACATGTCTGGGTGGAATTTGACAAACATCTGGGATTTTGTTTTACTCAAGAAGCGTTTCGTTCACAAACTAGTCTCACCTTCCCCCTATTTCGTTCGGTTTGCTTGAGTGAGATGTTAAGCTATAGTAAATATAGTATGGGCGAGCATTAGGACCCAGCAGAAATCCAAGAGCTCAATCTGAAACCTGTAGGCCGCCCACAAGCCCACTGATTGCCTCTGCCATTTCTTGCTAATGTGTGACTGGTCCTTGCTGCAGTCACTAACTCAAGCAGTCTGGACTGCAATTTCACAAGCAGTCAGTTTTCACCTGTAAGTCGTTAATATATTGAGCATTTGTTCTGCCTGTGTCAAGTCATAGACATATTTTAATATCAGAGGTTTCATATTAAAATTCATTAACATTTAAATTTGAGTCTGTGTCTGTGTGCGTGCTTCTACCAGTCTGTGATAAGCCATCCATTTACATGCCTCTAAGTTTAACTATTGTGAAAATAATTCAGAATTTCTGCTTATTTTTTACTCAAAAATTAGATATAATTCTGTGTAAATTAGGTCTATTGACTATACAACCCAAACATAAGTGTAATATTGGTGATAATGAGCTGGAGTGAAGTTGACTGAAAAGGACTGGGTGATAATTTTATGCTGCATGCTTTTAACAGTTTATTCTTTTTTAATAATATGTAATAATGTATTAATATTTTATTAATGATTAATATAAATTTTATTACAAGTTTAATAGTTATTAATAGTATATTATGAAAAATAACTAGTAATTATTAATTAAATATAAATCATAATTTGTCAATATTTATTAATTAATAATAATAATAAAATGCATGTTCAAGCTCAAAAAAACTATATACAGTGTTATCTTCATTTTAGATGTCAAAAAGTATTTGCTGCTCCCAGTGTTTTCTTTTATGTGGAAACCAGGTCCAAATGGCTATTTAAGTGTTAAAGGTTGCCGACCCCTGCTCTAGAAACACTTCAATATTCCTTACTGTGGTGTGTCTACTGATGGCAGCAGTCATGGAGCAGTGAAAATATTCCTTCTGCTCATTCAGTATTTTAATTGGAAAAACGGTGGTGTGTACACAATGTATAATTTTGTTTTTGCATATTTGAAATATTCAAATATGTTCGAATAGCCTTTAAGGCCAGTGTTTTTTTCTGCATGTTAGTGTTGTTAAGAGCTAATAAAGCTCTTTTATTCATACAAGTGTCAGTCATATGCGTAGTGTACAACTTTTTTGAAACTTTTTTGTCTTTGTATTTGAACATGTACTACATTATATGACCCCCCCCCCCTACACTGAAGTGTCCTCTTTTTAATCATCTCAGATCTGGTCACCCTACTGTATCTCTCTGCAATCCCCTCTCTCTTTCCAACTGTATCTCTCTCCCCATCTAATATATCCTCTCTCTCTCTCTCTCTCTCTCCCATCCACTCTCTCTCCCCTCTATCTCTTCATCTCTCTCTTCTATATCTCTCCCATCTCTCTATATCCCATCCACTCTCTCCCTCACTCTCTCTCCTCTCCATTCCTCTCTCCCTTCTATTCTCTCCATCTCTCCATCTCTCTCCCCCTATGTACTCTATCTCTTTCTCCCTTTTCTCTCTCCTCTTTCACTCTCTCCTATCCACTTTCTCTGTTCTCTCTTTCCCATTCATTCTCTCTCTCCATCTCTCTTCCCCCTCTGTCTTTCTTTCTTATCCACTCTCTCCATCTCTCCACTCTCTCTCCTCTCTATCTCTCCCCACTCTGTCCTCTCTATATCTCTCTCTCCAAACCACTCTCTCTATCTTTCCCCTTCTCTCTCTCTCCCTACTCTCTCTCCTCTCTGTCTCTCTCCCATCCACTCTCTATCTCTATCTTTCTCTCCCATCCACTCTCTATCTCTATCTTTCTCTCCCATCCACTCTATCTCTACCCTCTCGCCTGTATCTTTTTCTCCCACCTCATCTCTCTCTCTCTCTCTCTCTCTCTCTCTCTCTTTCCCTCTCTCTTCTCTTCTCTTATCTTTCTCTCTCTCTCCCATCCACTCTCTCTCCTCTCTATCTCTCTCTCTCTCCCATCCACTCTCTGTCCTCTCTAGCTCTCTCTCTCTCCACTCTGCTGGAGCTAAAAGCCCTGGAACGGGCCGGTAATTGTCCAATTAGGCCTGTCGCTGTGCGCCCTGCTCCGCGCCTCCACGCCACCGCCGCACCGATAATTGGGCTGAAAGCAAACGAACGGCCGGCAGACAAACAAGCTACTAGAAAATAATTACTTGGAGTGTTTCTTTTCAGTTGCTGTACAGCGGATTTCATTATGGTGAATAGCCACTAAAGCCTGCTCGAAAAGCTGGTAGTTGTCATTTTCATGGAGACTTGATAATGACATTAATTTGTCTTAATGGCTGCTTCTATTGTTATAAATAGGAAAATGAGCTGAAATTGTCGTTGCCGTGGCGAGCAGAAGGGGACTCCAGCGCGCTCCCGGCGGACATGAAGAGATAAATTGGTGTGCTTGTCAAATTTCCAATAATTTGTTATGTGGACCATGAGTAATGCCAGTGCCATTAATGCTCATTTTCCCCCAAATTCATTACTGCCCTTTTTTCCTTTTTATGTTTCTAATACCTGCAGCCCATTTCTCTCCGCTTCAAGTGCCTCCACGAGGACTAAACTTACCTGCCCGAGTAAAAACACACATTATGCATGCTTGTACACTCATGCAAAACACACACACACACACACACACACACACACATCATGCCAGGCATGCTCTCACTCACACACACACACACACACACAAGCAGACGGTCATTTATTTGTCTATAGCTGTGGATCCTCAGCAGAGGTCAATGTCAAGTTGGACTTCTATTACTTCTGTTACTTCCAAACTGCAGCTGATAGAGCACTCTTCATAAAAGAGGGTTCCTCAAGGGTTCTCCAGTAAAGCCGGTGGTTAAATTTAGAACCGTGATACCTCAAAGCCCTGCATGCTTTCATTCCTGCATTAATCTTCAAAAAATGACCCAAGAGCTTATAAACTTATACAACATCATCATTACTGTGATTTTACCTCCATTCAGTCTCTCTCAGAGAACCTGCACTGAACCTGTCACACATGTTCCTGTCCTGGCCACAGGAGAACTCTTTAAAGAATCATTTCTATAATTAGCATGTTTTCAATCTGTAGGACAGTTATGGTTTTATCTAGAACTGTGATCAACCATTCACACACTTCAATTGTTCTCAATATGCTTCATGATGCAGGAGAACTTGTTATTTATGGTTCTTCAAATAACCTTTTTGAATGAGTCTAGCACTTTTTTCACATTGCAGGTGTAAAAGTAAATGTTCCTTTAATTATTACAAACACTTTAGTGATGGGTACATCTAGAACCATATCAACCATTTGCATGGTTACACTAGAGAACCTGTTATACAGTGAGGAAAATAAGTATTTGAACACCCTGCAAATTTACAAGTTCTCCCACTTAGAAATCATGGAGGGGTCTGAAATGTTCATCTTAGGTGCATGTCCACTTTGAGAGACATAATCTAAAAGAAAAAATCCGGAAATCACAATGTATGATTTTTTTATAATTTATTTGTGTGTTACTGCTGCAAATAAGTATTTGAACACCTGCCAGTCAGCAAACATTCTGGCCCTCAAAGACCTGTTAGTCCACATCTAAAAAGTCCACCTCCACTCCACTTATTATTCTAAATTAGAAGCACCTATTTGAGATCGATAGCTGCATAAAGATACCTGCCCACCCCACACAATCAGTAAGACTGCCAACTACTAACATGGCTAAGACCAAAGAACTGTCCAAAGACACCAGAGACAAGATTGTAAACATTCTCAAGGCTGAAAAGGGCTACGGGGCAATTGCCAAGCAGCTTGGTGAAAAAAGATCAAC
>BRDA01001063.1:35219-51368 GCA_036984385.1 Crenuchus spilurus | reverse complement strand
TGAGCTGGTGGAGGGAGGAAAAAGGCTAACGATGAGCTGGTGGAGGGAGGTAAAAGGGTAACGAGGAGCTGGTGTAGGGAGGAAAAAGGCTAATGAGCGGCTGGTGGAGAGAGGAAAAAGGCTAACGATGAGCTGGTGGAGGGAGGAAAAAGGCTATCGATGAGCTGGTGGAGGGAGGTAAAAGGCTAACGATGAGCTGGTGGAGGGAGGTAAAAGGCTAACGATGAGCTGGTGGAGGGAGGTAAAAGGCTAACGAGGAGTGGGTGGAGGTAGGAAAAACATTAATGATGAGCTGGTGCAGGGAGGTAAAAGGCTAACGATGAGCTGGTAGAGGGAGGTAAAAGGCTAACGAGGAGCGGGTGGAGGGAGGAAAAAGGCTAACAAGGAGCGGGTGGAGGGAGGAAAAAGGCTAACAATGAGCTGGTGCAGGGAGCTAAAAGACTAATAATGAGCTGGTGGAGGGAGGTAAAAGGCTAACGAGGAGCGGGTGGAGAGAGGTAAAAGGCTAATGAGGAGCGGGTGGAGGGAGGAAAAACATTAACAATGAGCTGGTGGAGGGAGGAAAAAGGCTAATGATGAGCTGGTGGAGGGAAGAATGAGCTGGTGGACGAAAGAGGAAGGCTAGTAATGAGCTGAGAGTAAATTCACAGCATGTAGGCACAACATACAGTGGTGCTTGAAAGTTTGTGAACCCTTTAGAACAGACCTGTGTATTGTATGGCCCGTGGGCCACATCCGGCCCGCTGACTCTCTCTGATTGGCCCGGGAGCAGCGCTACTACCTGAAAACAAATAGCGGCCCAGAACAGGTGAACAAAATAAAGGCTACGGCTGGACCACACCAGCAAGCTCTCAAACACATTTTCTTTGTTCTGACGCAAAACATACATGTGCTCACTCATATTTACTCTGCTCTCTCTCAGATTGGCTTTGCTCTGCTACAGAACTGCTGGCGTGCACTCAGATGTTGCGCACTCAAACCTTCTGTGTCATCAGCCAATCAGAAAGCAGTAAGAGATTTTGACCAATAACATTGTTCCTGCTGCTCCTGTACATTCTCATTGGTTGGGTCTCAATTAATGGTTAATTGGTCTCAATTAATGTCTTAAATACACACACACAGAGAGCACACAGCACAGCACAACACACACAATTATTTATTTATTTAGTAATATTTTATGTTGTAATGTTGCAATCACACTTCACCTAGAAGTGACCCTAAGGCCACTTCTGTCAGCTATCAACTACAGCCTGTGTTTTCGCCTCTTTCACAAATCCCAGAATGCACGGCAACATCCGGTTCACCGGTTCACCATGCTATCAATACTAAGCTACACTATCACGCTGCTTGCCACACTGGCCTACATTGAATTGATAGCATGCAACACAATAGCTTGCAACAACGTGTTTACACTAAAAACCCACTGCATAAACTGAACATACAAGTTGACACAACAAGATATGATGTTTAATATCCAAAGAAATATTATCTGCATATAGTTACAAAAGCTAGTAGATATCACGTAAGTATTTACTTACGAAATAAAGTTGTAAACAGTTTATGTAGCGTAGCTGGCACAGACATAAACAAGAGAAAATGGTGAACCAGATGTTGCTGGTTGCACGGTGCATTCTGGGAATTGTGAAGAGACCGAATTAGCTAAGTCGTTTTATCAGTATGGCGATGGTTAAAGTGTTTTTGTTCTGTATCATGTGCAATCTATCTGACCATCGCAAAAAAATAATAATTTGGTGATACCTCATGTAATGATGCTAAATAATTTAGGAAAAACCCCTATCACTCTGATCCTTTGTAATTTAACTGTAACACATTTTGACTAATGCAAGTTTTTAATGTAGAGGAGCAATAGAAACAGTTGATTGAACAGCTGATGATTTATGGCAGTGTTTTTACGGTGAATGCAAGAACATAAAAAGATTTGTGAGCACGTGTGAAACATTTGAGTGTGCCTGCACCCTCCACTAAATGGAAGAAGAGTATCGGTAAGTGTGTGCGAGAGCAGGATATATTTGTAATGTTTCATTTACTTGTTTTTATATAGGGATATTATACTCTATACAGCATATATGTACTGGACAGAACTGAGTTAAGCATATTAGTCTGGCCCTCTAAAACTGTTCTGATTTCTCATGTGTCTTTTTGGGAAAATTATTTGCCCACCCCTGCTTTCAAATGTTCTATATGTACTGGGATGACCTTTTTGTGGAATGCAGCATGCCGCAGCTTTGGTAGAGTGAATGCAGCCTCTTGACTAGGGTTGCCACCCATACCGTAAAATACAGAATCGTTCCGTATTTGTAAATTAAAAGTCGCATTTCGTATTGAACCTTGAAAAAGACTCTCTGCATATGAAGAAAAATGACATGTTTAAATAAATAAATGCACATATAAATGACTGAATACATAATAACACACAAGTAATTGTACAGACAAAAAATAAATTAATAAATACATTTTGTCATGAAAAAGGATATATGTACATTTATAAAAGGAATCTATTTCTACATTTCCATGCCTAAAAATTATTTGGCTGACTTTTGAAATCCAAAACAGATAACAAAAATTCACTGAAATATGGTCATCAGTATGCAAAGTGTTGGGGGATATGTGATTTTTCTTTTTGCATGATACATGTACAACTGCCTGTATTGTAACCATAATTTACTTAATTTACTTTATTATGCCCTATTCCTTTATTAATTAATGATCATTTTGTGATATTGTGAAATGTGTGACCATGTTGCGGCAAGATACATATATATAAAATTATTTTCTTTTTGTTTTTGTTCTATTCTTTCTGTAAAATACAAAACTCTATAAATATATAATTTACACAATAAAATAATTATTTCAGTTGTTTTTCATTTCTACATTTATTTAATTTCATTCACTGTTGAATTGACATTATTTTATTACTAGCTTAAGCTAAGCAGCAAAATGAAAAAGAAGAAGAAGAAGAAGAAGAAGAAAATCTTTTGATTTGGGAGCTGTAAGAGGTCTTTTAAGTAAACCATTACATAAAAGCCCATCACTAGTCATGACCAATGAAAGCGTTGTCTGCATTGCTAAGAAACACCTGAAAACGGTGCTCGATTTAAAAAATAGCATCTACCGAAGGCAAATTTAGTCCGCTTTATAATGTTTCTTTGACGTTGTAAGACCTTTTATTACATAGGTGCAACATTCAAGCCACACCCAACCCGCAACGGAATTCCCACCCCCCCACATAAACTCCAACCCCAAACACCCAGCCCAACTCAACCCCCTCAACATAAACTCCAACCCCAAACACCCAGCCCAACTCAACCCTCCCCCCCAAACCCAGCCAGGGGTGTCTCTTATTTCAAAATCTGAAAGGTGGCAACCCTACTCATGACGTAAGAGTCAGGCTGGCATATAAGTAGCAACAGGTGTTTGGAGTGTTGACCTGCGTTCCCAATTGGCAGTGGCATGTGTTGTGATGGAGTGTGCATAGCAAAGGTAAGTGTGTCTCCTTTGGCATAGCTATTTTCCTTCATTTTAACAGTGTGGTTATGCTAGCGGCTAATTAAGGCTTATACCTTGTAGGATTCAGTAGTAGTGCTGAATGTAGCAGGGAGAGGGAGATTAAACTGAGTCCTTGCTGAGCTACGGTGAGTAATTCTGTGTGATATACCATTGTTTTTGTACTGTGGTGCTGAGTGGTCACTCATGGACCTTATTTTAATGAGGAAATCTCCATATTGCGACAGTGGAGAGAGGGTTGAGGTTCTGGGTAAGTATCTGAATATATTTGAGGGGAATTAGAGGAAGGGATTATAAGTGTTTGGGTCTAAAATTGTTTTTATTTAAAGAGGGGACCAGCTGCTGCTTTGCTTTGCTTTGCTGGGATGTTTTGCTGCCTTGCTTTGCCTAGCTTAGCTTTGCTTAGACGCTTTGCTTAGCTTTGCTTTGCTTTGCTTGGATGCAGTGGCGGATGCTGGTCTTTCAAGGAGGGGAAGCTCAATTTCGGGCTACATCATAAAATGTGTCGGTTTATTTATACGTAAATTCTACCCTCCATTCCTTTTCAAGAAAATGATCTGTGATCCTGTCGTACCAACAAGGCGTCTTTTCCAGGGACTTGACTAGTGTCCTCTCAATGACCAGCAGAGCTAGGCTGCTTAAACGGCCTTGGTCCATGGTGTTGCGGGTGTAAGACTTGAGCCGCTTTAAACAGGAGAAGCTCTTTACACCTGCTAGCTCGCTAGCTGGGACTGGCGCGAGGCTAGTGTGAAGTGTGTCCGCCTGTGAATGCTTTGTGACGGTGGAGAGGCTCAGCAGCTCCCGCTGGTCAGAAACTTTGATAGAAGTCAGAAGGAGTGATAGAAGTCAGTCTCCAAACACAAGCAACTACAAAAAAACACCAGAAATAGAAGCTCGATTTGTCGCTAGTCGTTTTTAACAAAGAAAATGCCGCTAAGAGGATTAGGAAAGTCTCCGGTTCAACTCAATAAAAAAAATGCTCCCACGGATGTTTACACCAAAAGATCGCTGATTCGCTCATTTAGCTCTCAATCAAAAAGGGATTCAGCCTCAGACAGATCATCCAAAAATCATGCAGAAGCTGAGCGTCCGGGCCAGCCGAGGCCAGCCCACTGCCCCATAGACCCCCAGAGACGGTGAGCATCCGATGGGCGGGACAAAGCCCGGCTTTTATCCAATGACTCGTCTCGTTTCACTGCACGCTTTGCTTTGCCATTGAACTCTGTGGACGCTGAGCGTCCACCCTGTTTAAAGTGCTGTGAAGCTGCGGGAATGAGTGAGAGGAAAGCCGCGTCGTTACCAGTGATAAGAAGCTGATTCTGAACAAAAGTTGAGCACGTTGTAGCGCATATTTAGTCAATGACGTGTACACACAGCAGTATATTATTCATCACTTATTTTTTGACATTTTAGGAGAAGCTGAGCTTCCCTTGCAGTCTTAGAGCAATCGCCTCTGCTTGGATGCTTTGCTAAGTTACAGCTGCTTTGCTCTGCTTGGTTTGGTCATCCAGCTTTGCTTTGCTGGGTCTAGACATTGACTTCATTTCAGCATTGTGCTGCTGCATCGGCCTGCTGTTTGTCAGATTGTGCTGCCATTTGATGCCCATGCTGCCGTTTTGGAGTGCGTTAGGCGCACTGTGGGGCTACTTGTCTTCAGCACAGAATCCAGTGGCCACTGTGTTGAGAAGTGTAGTCTCTCTGTCCTTGGCTTTTAATTGCACCTTTTATTTTAAGACACATTAGTAATTAAACACATACACAAGTAATTTTAATATATTGGCTGTTAGCATTTTAATGTTATGGAGTTTTTTATTTTCATTGTTTTTTATTTTCTTTTGGATGGCCCTTTTGTAGGAGATTGCTGCTATCCAACTGATGTGATTTTGTGTAAGTTTTCTTATTTTCATATTTTCCTAACATGACTATTTTAATTTGTATTGTAATAACAAAAGCAGTACTGTTTTAACCTGACACATCTGTCTCTGGCTTTACTTCCATTCAGTTGGAAGGCTTGCGTGGGAAAAAGGTGAAATAATTTTGGTGTATTACACCTATTTGGTGTAGGTGGTTCCTTGGGGAAATTCCCAAGGTGGTGTAGTCGGACTACTTCGGTTCTTTATAAAGGGTTGGGAATGTCTCATACACTTGGGGAGTTAAAGGTGGAGATTATTAAATTATCTAACTTATTTGTATTGCAAACCCCCAAGACCATAAACCCTATGGCTTTAACTGTGCCCTTTTAAATCCATAGTGCCTCGCTCACTCGCCTCACCACATATAGTTCTGCATAAATATTGTAATCATGTTTTCACACACACAAGTCCTAAAAGTATATAAAGAGAACCCAGTTAAACAAATGAGACAAACATATTATACTTGGTCATTTATTTACTGAAGAAAATGATCTAATATGACATTTGTGAGAGGCAAAAGTATGTGAACTTCTATTTTCAGTATCTGCTGTGACCCCCCCTTTGCAGCAATAATTGCAAATTAACGTTTCCAGTAACTGTTGATCAGTCCTGCACACCAGGTTGGAGGAATTTACACTGTATCTTCCACAAGATGATCAGGCATCAGAAATAGTCGACACCATGTGTGGAAGCAGGGGCTATAAATAAAAACCTGGGCTGTTAACATGTTTTTGGTATTTCAATATTATAATAAATAATCCAGTTGTCTCTGTGAATATGTCACTAAATCTCTGAACCGGCTTAAACTGCTACCAGATCTTAATTAAGGTCAGACAGCTACAAGAATGCTAGAAGATGAGTAGGCTGAGAAGACTGATAGATTTATATTTATGATCACTACTAAAACTGATTCTACATCAGATGGTGGCCACAGTGTAAAGCACAAAACACTAAGGGTAAGGTCTTTTGGGCATATGCAACACAGATTTATAATTCAATTAAATAAGAGTGTGGTTAGTAGTCCTTTCATTAGTCACTGAATAGTGACTAACCAAAACAAACATGACCTATATAAAAATCAAACAATGAACTGCATCCAACACGTGTATATGCATGTAAGTTACATGAATATGGCTAATGCATGTAAATCCACTTTTAAGTGTTCTTATTAGGAATCGCCAAAGTACTTCACAAAAGCAGTGATACCTAAATTATGAGTTTATATTCAGCATTACTTCTGAAGCATAACTCGTTGAACCTCAGAAATCATTTTATCTCAATTTATCCAATTAGCTCAGTACAGTCAATCAGCCCAGATACTGCAGTTCAAATTTCACTTAATAAACACTAGAAATCAATAGTCATCCAGATCCTAATTAAGGTCTCACAGACTAGCCCATTGTTTACTATAAAAAAATAAACCTAACCTTAAAGCTTTTCCTGCCTGAAGTGGAAAGGTTTTATTACTTTTTATAGCTCAAAATAAGTTACACTTAGTTCTAAACCCAAAAACCAATATATTGGACTATTGACTGTGTTACAGGTTTAAGGGGATATTTATCATTATCGTCTAGAGGTAAAATGCTGTAGAACCAAATCCCTCTAACTTAAGTGTGTACAGGCAGATATGATAGTCAGTATGTACAAAGATAATGAAAAGAAGTGAAGTGTGCACCACTGGGGAACCAGCTTCAGCTTAGTCCTTCTGAGGATGAAGAGTGCAAACTCTATTGGTTAATAGCAGTTTAATTTATGGAATGAGGGAGTCAGTATGGTAGTAATGAAGTCTTGTATGGAGAAAGGATGAGTAGCATCTTCAATCACAATGGCTTCTCCAATACAGTGCCCTCTGCTTTGCTACCCACCAAACATCCATCTATTATTTATTCTGAGGCCCTTCATAGTCTACCTGGGATAAAACTAGTGCTCCCAGTGGATAAAATGTATAATAGTTACATCTGAAGTAAAATGTGATTTCTACTCAAATGTAAAGTATTTCACTATGTCATTAACAATGTAACTAATTATACCATTACATTTAAATAGTGTAGCTTAACAACAATGACTACTGTAGACCAGTGGTCACCAAACCTCTATTTTCTTGTACGCTTCAAGTTGGGGGTTAGATACTTTCCTCAAGGGTACTTGTCACTTTCTTCACAGAGTTTTCAAAAGGCAGTTTTGGTTTCCTGCAGCTTTTACCATCCAAAAACCATGCTACGCTAAATTAAATGGAGATGGGTCAAGCACTAGGACCAAGTGAAATATGCTGCTCAAGCTGAAGCCTGTTTCCCTTTGACCGCCTACAAGCTCATCGATTGGCCCTGATATTTCTTGCTAACATGTGATTGGCTGTCCCTTCTCTCACTCCATCTGGTTGTTAACCTGTGTTTTGTTGGCCAGGAGTTCATGTTCACCTGCCACAGTAAATTGTTAACATGTTCGGTGTTTGAATTTGTGTCTGTGTTTGGAAGCTACGGATGAGTTGATTATGTTAGAATGTTAATAGTTAACCCTTCTGTGGTCTTTTTACTCATAAATGAGGTATAATTTTATTTACATAAGGTCTATTGACCATACATTACAAAAATAAGTGTAAAATTGATGGTAATGATTTGAAGTGAAGTTGACTATCAAGATGAAACAGAATTGGGTGATAATTTTATGCTACATACTTTACAACCAGTCAGACCACAAAGGGAACAGTGATCTTAACAGTAACAATAGAAAACTAGAAGAACTACTAGAAAACAAAGTGACCTGAAAGAGTTTGAGCTTTATTAAATGTTCAATCAAATTATTTATTAATATTTAATAATTTATTACTATTTTATTAAAGATTAATATTAAAATTAATGTTTTTTTAATGATAATAACAATTCATAGTTATTATTAGTATATTATTAATATTAACTAATTATAATTTAGTAAAATATAACTTATATTTTTTAATAATGTATTATTATTTATTAATAATTAATAATCATTACATTTATGTTCAGAAACATTAGTCAAAGAAGTGGATTTAAAAGGGCTTCTAAATATCCACAGAACTTCAGAGATGGATGGATGGGATATAAAAAAAGTAATGTATTGCTTGCGGAAAGGTGTAACTGTGTGCTTTAGATGCCTGTGGGAATAGCTTCATGACTCAAGATCAAACTCCCTCAGGCAGTATTCCATTTTCTTTTCTGCTGAAAACTCAAAATAACATGTATAAACTCTCCTGCCCTGAAATTTAACTTGCTTGTGCAAAGTTCATTGAAAATCCATCACCTTTGTGTAAATACAGATACTGAATTCTGCTTGAGGAACTTGCCTTCTCAAATTTCAAGAGGTCATAGAAGTGGAGCCTGAATCAAGCTTTTGATGGACCTAAATACATAATCTGAGGAGTTCAAGGCTCTGAAAAGTAATCTTAGAATGATAAAATGAGAGGAAATGGAATTTTAGGGGTAGTTTAATGAAAACAGAACTGCACAGGAGAACATTTCAGGAGCTTTTGCATGTGTATAGTGTTAAAATGTCAATTAAGCTCTTATAATGGCTTTAGGTCCTCATCCCTGGGTATTTTAATGCAAATTAATTTATTCATGGAAAAATGCATGCATAAAACACCCGACACTCATTTTAATATTCCGTCTATTTGTGTTTGCTAAAGATTCCCTTGAGAGCACAAAATGTCAAGCATGTGTGACGAAAATGCTAAAACATAATGCAGATGAGTAAACTCCAGGGAAAATATTGGTAAAATAACGTGTGGTGCTTTATGAACTGCAGGATTGAGCTGTATGTCCAATAGGGATTCAAAAGAAAAACGGACTATATTCCAAATCAAAGCATACGTGTGTTGTACTTTCAAATGATAGAAAAAATAAAAACCAATGTTATAGGACATAGACTTTCCATTAAACACAATATTTCCTGTAAGCAGAGCCTGGAGGCCTTCTGGAATAACAACGTGAGGAATAAGATAAGATATATACAAAGCTGGCATATGCAATGTTTCCACAGAGTGATTGCCTGGTAGATTGTACATCTGTGGCATGAGAGCTAAACCGCATGGGGCTAGAAATGTAAAATGAAATTGCAGCTGTTATGTAAGAGCCCTAAGCTGTGCCTATAGGTTCTCCATATCCAGCGGTATTATTGCTGCTGGTGGATTAGCGGCAGCTGTTATAATGAAACAACTGTTGAGTGAGCAAAGGTCAGAGCAATGTTCTTATTTCCACAAAAGGTTGAGGACAAACATACAAACAGAACAATTTTAAAAAGCGTAACCTGAAAGCACAAGAAATTGGTGTGTAGAAAACAGTGCATTACTGTGCCCATTTCCAGTGCTCTTTGCGGAAATTCCAGATGACTTTGCAAGCTCAGGTTTCTCATTATTTTGTGTGGTGTTTGAAAGCTAGCTGATAGCTTCTTCACAGAGCAAGCAATTTACAAATCTGTGTGCGTACTTGTGTATATACATGTTTACCCACACATGATCACTACTATTGACTTTCACAGATAATTACAGCACTTGTGTATTGACGAAAAAGAATGATTTGTGCCTGTGGCGAAATGTCCTATGCAGTATATGAGGCTGCCCTGTGGGGGGCCAGGGCTATGACTTGCCTCTTTGATGTAACCTCTGGATGGGCAGCTCTTAAAGTTCAAGCCTTCGCTGCTTCCTAATGCTCGGCCAAAGCTGGAACCAATCCTCAGAGACAGGGCAAGCGCTGACAGCCGAATACAAATATGGATTTTGTGGCTTCCGCCAACCTTCAAAACTCCCCATGCTGGCTCTCAAACTTTTACTCATGTTCTCAGCAGCAGCCTTTCAGTCCCAATTAAGAACAAATAGATCATTTTGTATGACTAGATTGAATAAATCCAGTTCACTTCAGCAAGGCTCAATTTCTGCAAACATGTTTGACTTTTGGCTTTGGCAGGGCTGTGGAATTGTTCATAGCAGGTTGTAGCTGTCGGCAAAGGTAGTAGAAGCAGTGGAGTTTTGCTGAGTAGTGCTAAAGTGCCTCAGTGTCTCAATGGCTACAATGTCTAGTCTCCATTAGGTACAGTGTATGAATAATAGTGCTGCCATCACTTGTTATGTACATATTGTATTTTTCTACTTTACAAATACCTGAAGTACATAAACCATGACATTCTCTCATAAGTGAACAACTTCATTATCCACCTTCTTTATTGGCATCTCAAAAAATTAGAATATTGAAAAGTTAATTTATTATATTATGATTTTCACTTTTTGAACTGAATTACTGAAATAAATTAACTTTTCAATGATATTTACATTTTTTGAGATGCACCTGTATTTTTATGCACAACTTGTCAGCTACCCTCTATGCCAGTTGTAGGGTTATCAAACCTCCAACCCTCCTGCCCGAGATCTATTAGTGGATGTCAAAAGATTAGAATATCATGAAAAATATAAACTCATATATTGTATATTCATTGCATGTAATGAGATATTTCAAGCCAAACAGTAAATTTTTTAGCTTTACTGTTGATCAGTTTGGCTTATAGCTCCTGAAAATCAGAAATCTAACATCTAAAGTTATTAGAATACTTTATTTAAAATGTAAGTAAATTTTATTTAAACAGTATAAATACAATATGTCAACCACAATCAAGGGGATGAGTCCTTATTTGACAGTTGTCCAGAAGAGGATCATCAGCACCCTCCATTAGGATGGTGTATATACTGTGTATATACAGTGCCCTCCATAATTATTGGCACCCCTGGTTAAGAAGTGTTCTTTGGCTTCTAATAAATTCTTTAAAACAAAAATAATAATATAGGACAACAATGCAAAAAAGAGAAAAATCTAAGCTTTAATTCAGGTGCCTTTATTTGGTGGGGAAAAAAATCACACATTAAGAAATAAATCTTTTGAATGAAATCATGTTTGCCACAATTATTGGCACCCCTGTTTTTAGTACTTTGTACAACCTCCTTTTGCCAACAAGACAGCACTTAATCTTCTCCTATAACTCTTCACAAGATGGGAGAATACAGAAAGAGGGATCTTCGACCATTCCTCTTTGCACATCCTCTCTAAATTGTCCAGAGTCCTGGGTCTTCTTCTATGCACTCTCCTCTTCAGCTCACCCCACTGGTTTTCTATTGGGTTGAGGTCTGGGGACTGAGATGGCCATGAGAGGAGCTTGATTTTGTGCCTTGTGAACAATTTTTGAGTAGATTTGGCCACATGTTTAGGTCTTGCTGAAAGACCCAGTAGCGACACATCTTCAGCTTTTGGGCAGAGGCCACAAGATTCTGATTCAAAATGTCCTGATATTTTAAAGAGTTCATGATCCCATGTATCCTTACAAGGTTCCCAGGTCCTTTGGAGTAGAAACAGACCCACAGCATCATCAATCCTCCCCCATACTTAACAGTGGGCATGAGGTGTTTTTCTGCATACTCATCCTTGATGTTACACCAGACCCACTTAAGAGTGTTTGTTGCCAAAAAGCTGTATTTTGGTCTCATCTGACCAAAGCACACAGTCACAGTTAAAATCCCAGTACCGCTTGGCAAACTCCACCTGTGTACGCTTAAGAGTAGGGATGTCCCGATCATGTTTTTTCTGTTCCCGATCCGATCCGCGTCATTAATTTTTTAGTGTCTCCCGATACCGAGTCTCAAACCGATACTTCTATTTTCTAGATAAGAACTAGATAATCACACAGTGCACACATTACATTCTAGTTAATAAAAATAATCCAGTGTTTATATTCAACAAATGCAATGCTTTAGGAGAAAAAAACTGCCAGCTTCCAAACTATTGTTAAGTGTTTCCAAAAGCTCTAAAAGACGCCGAAAACCTGTATTCTCTACCACAGCGATCGGCTGGTCATCCAAAGCAGTGAGTTCAGTGACCCTCTCTGTGATCTTCTTGGCCATAGCGCTGTCTCGAGAGAACTTTTCTTTTAAAACTTTCTGATAGAGAAGATTGCTTAGGTACAGCCTTTAACTGAGCTGTCTGAACAAACTCACTGTATTCTGTTAAAGGTTTATTTTTTAGGTGCCGTATTAAATTTGTAGTATTAAAATTAATAGGCAGGGCAGTACTCTGCTGCACTGAAGGGGGGCGCACGTGAGCCAGCGGGTGCTTGTTGCTGCTGTGAGTGAGTGAGAGTGAAGAAGAGCATGGAGGATGCAGATTGAATGCCGTGTACTCTCGCTGCTGTAATTGTAACGTTTTTTCTTATCTTTACGTACCTTATGTGTGTGAGAGAGAGTGTGTGTGTGAAGAACGCTGATGAGGTACGAAATAACCAGTAGCCAATTGAATAAGCTCCCTTTTGGGTTTATATGTTTGTAAATCCGACTCTAAAGGAGTCAGTGTCTCACCAACCATGAACGTCACCGCACGTCACTATTAAATGCAGATCTGCTACTATCACCCCGTGACACACTCGTATTGCAGACATTACACCTCGCTGTTGGACTCGTATCACTTTCTAATTTGAATTAATTCCACACAGCAGACATTATAATCACGTTCTGATACAAGCTCTGCTCTCGTTTTACGACTCCTGTGTTTACTCCAAAGATCGGGCTTAGGTTTGCGTTCAGAAAAGCCGATACCGATCAGTTAAAAAATGCCGTGATTGGCCCGATTCCGATCTTTGAGATCGGATCAGAACATCCCTACTGCTTAAGAGTATAACTGAGAAAAGGCTTTCTCTGTGCATGCCTCCCAAACAGCTTGTTGGCATGTAGATAGTGCCTGATGGTTGTTTGGGAGACCTCGTAACCCCAAGATGCTACCATTTGATTCAATTCTCTTACAGTGAGCTTTGAAGAACTTTTTACTTCTCTTTCCATCCTCACTGTGTGTGAGGGCAAGATACACTTGTGTCCTCTTCCAGGCTTGTTTGTCACAGTTCCAGATGTTTTGATGATTGCTCTGACTGTAAATAAGGGCATCTGCAGGTGAGTGGCTATTCTCTTGTAGCCATTGCCTGATTTATGAAGGTCAACACACATCTGACTTACTTGAATAGTGTGTTCTCTTGTCTTTCCCTTGTTTAAGAGTGAGTAAAAGAAATATGCCTTTGTGTAATGACATATTTATACCCCAGGGAAACAGGTAGTGATGAATTACTAATTAAAGGTTCCTAGATTCTTTGTTCCAATTTATAAACTACAGTAGAAATCACATAAATGGTTCAAATACATTTATTTCCAAGAAATTGTTAAGGATGCCAATAATTGTGGAACAGGTCATTTTATGGGAAATAATTATTTCCTAGTCAGGATTATTTCTTTATTTATTTTTTTTCACTTGGGTTGAAGGTTGCTTTTTATTAAACTTTTTCAGAGTGAGAATATTCTTCTGAAATAAAAAATGTATTTATTTTAAGGCTTTTAACACATTTTAACTAGGGGTGCCAATAATTATGGAGGGCACTGTGTATATATATATATATATATATATATATATATATACACACACACACACACTGGTGCTACCTTTACATTTTTGTATATTTCTGCATAAATATGACCTAAACATCTTCAGATGTTCACACAAATCCTAAAAGTAGATAAAGAGAACCCAGTTAAACCAATGAGACAAAAATATTATACTTTTAAATTTATTTATTGAGGAAAATGATCCAATAAGACATATTTGTGACAAATGTATGTGAACCTCTAGAATTAGCAGTTAATTTGAAAGTGAAATTAGAGTCAGGTGTTTGCAATCAATGACATGACAATAAGGTTTGACGTAACAATGTCATATTGTCAGTAACGGGATAAAATAATTAAGTACTTTTCCTGTCGTTATAACGCCGTTGACGTTACTGGTCATTAAAAGCGGTGCGTTACTATATATTGATATACCGACAGTAATATGAGCGGACCTCTGCCCAGGCTAGTGAGGAGTAACAGGTGTTACCGAAGCACACCAGTGAAGCATGACACAAACGGAGTACAGGCAGAAATTGCTAATCAGGAGCAAGCCAAAGAAAAGTTAGCATTTTCAAGGTGGCTATATAAACATTATTTTAAATTCATTGAGGTTAAAGGCAAAAACGTGCATGTAATGTGTACATTATGTCCTCGGGCGAAGACTTTGTCGACATCCACTGTAAGCAACTCTAATTTAATAAAGCATCTCACAACGACCCACGCAGCTACAAAGTTAGCAACTACTGTCCACTAGCAAAGGACTCGGGGCAAAGTCCGCCAAGCAGTAAAGGCTGGATTTTTGAAGAATAAGACTATAGAGGTTTTGTTGTTAAGTTTACTTCTGTTGTGAACAAACCAGTTGTCTCAGATTTGGTATTTTAAAGGACTTTATCCTGCACTGGTCTGTTGATGTGCAATAAATATCAAAAGTTATATACAAACACCTTTCTGATCTACTAATTTCAACTGACTGAAAACTGCTTTTTCAAAAAATCCTTATTCTTTGACAAATAACTTTTTTTAACTGTAATGCTTGTAATGCAAGTAATGCTTAGTTTTATTATAGAGTAATTCAGTTACTAACTAAGTTACTTTTTTGAACAAGTAGTGAGTAACTATAACTAATTACTTTTTTAAAGTAATGTTCCCAACACTGCACATAAGGCATAAGGTTGTTGATTGGGAATATTTGCTGTCGGGGGCCCGTGGGTGGTTACACGTGTGGGGCACCCGCACGCAGAGCACCAGCACTGCCAAAAATCCATAGTCAGACAGTTTGTGTACAAATAGGGGAAATTCAAGACCACTGTTACCCTCAACAAAGCTCACTCCAAGAGCAAGGCGTGTAATAATCGGCAAAGTCACAAAGGGCCGCAGGGTAACTTCTAAGTAAATAAAGGCCTCTCTTACATTGGCTAATGTTAATGTTCATGAGTCTACCATCGGGAGAACACTGAACAACAATGGTGTTGTAGTGTAAACATCAACGGGCACTTTCGTGCACATTAATATTCAACAGCATAATTGGGGAAACCGCATTACTTAATTGAAACTTTAGGTGGGGCGATCGGACTCACCTCCACATGGGGTAAATTCCCACTTTGGGGTTAATGACCCTTCATGAATTTCAAAATATGATGGAGTTTCCCCTTTATTTGTGTGGGGACTTGACGGAATTTCAGAGTTCAATAAATGATCCTACAAACACACCACTCTGATGTAGTTAAGAGTATAATGTTTAATAAACATAACAAACACAACACATAACTAACATGACACATAAAACACTCATAACAACACTATCATTTCAGAACAGATTAAGCAGGTGAAACCCATCTGTGACTTGAAAGGCTAATGAAGTTAAGGGGAACTTGGACATATAGACAGATGCGACTGAGAGATGTTCTAAACCTAATCTAAGCTATAGAGTGTGACCGATTTATCAAAGGAACACATGAGGCGCCAATTCTGAACATAAACGAACGGCTTACTGTTTTGGTGCTCCGGCCTCGTGGTCTCGGAGGGGGCGGGGTCTTTCGTCGCAGGCTTCTGATTGCCTCTTCTGACGTTTCACGACTTTCTCTCCCCGGTGCGTACGTCTAGCTCACTCGAGGTGGCGACTGGCAAGGAGCTCTGGCGAGGGCTTTTTCCGCTCACTCTGGCTACTCTTCCGAGGGTTTTCCCGTCGTAACGGTTGATGCGTGAATTGTGACCGTCATCGTCGCCGGACCCAGTGTTAAGTGCGTAGTTGGCAATGCTGCCCTTTTGGGAGCCTTC
>BRDA01001063.1:0-23189 GCA_036984385.1 Crenuchus spilurus | reverse complement strand
ATGTTTAAAGAACAGATACCTCAAACTTTTAGTTCCATTTATATTTTCCTCAATAAATAAATGAGCAAGTATACTATTTTTGTCTCATTTGTTTATCTGGGTTCTCTTTAACTCCTTTGGGGACTTTGAGAATCAAATCTGATGTTTTAAATCATATATATGCAGAAATATACAACATTTTAAAGGTTTCACACACTTTCTAGCACCACTATACACTGCCTGGCCAAAAAACATGACACACTAATATTTCATTGGACTGCTTTTAGATTTGATTATGGCACACCATCACTGTGACATCATTTCCATAAGCTTCTGCAATGTCACAACATTTATTTCTCTCCAGAGTTCTATTCATTTTCCCCCAAGATCTTGTATTAATGGTGAGAGATTTTGACCACTGCACCAATTCTTCTCCAGCACATCTCAATGATTCTAAATGGGGCCCAGGTCTGGACTCTGTGGTGGCCAATCCATGTGTGAAAATGAGGTCTCATGATCCCTGAACCACTCTTTCACAATTTGAGAACAGTGAATCCTGGCATTGTCATCTTGGAAAATGCTGTGCCATCAGGGAAAAAAATCCATTGATGGAATAACCTGGACATTCAGTATATTCAGGTAGTCAGCTGACCTCACTCTTTGGCCACATAAAGTTGCTGAACCTCGAGCTGACCAACTGCAGCAACCCCAGATCATAGCACTGCCCCAACAGGCTTGTATGATAGGCACTACGCACGATTCAGACGCCTCTCTTCTTACCCTGATGTGCCCATTACTCTGGAACAGGGTAAATCTGGACTCATCAGACCACATGATCTTCCATTGCTCCAGAGTCCAATCTTTATGCTCCCTAACAAATTGAAGCTGTTGTTGTCAGTTAGCATCACTAATAAGTTGTTTCTTAAGACCACACAGCTGTGTAGTTCCAATCCCTTGAGTTCCCTTCACATGTGAGTGTGGAAATGCTCTTACTTTCACTATTAAACTTATCACTGAGTTGTACTTTTGTTTTTCTGATTTGATTTCACCAAATGTTTAAGTGATTGCCAATCACACACATTCAAAAAAATTTTCCCTTTCTCAAAGATTTCCCCCTCTGTCCTTCCACTTTTTAATAAAGTATTGGACAGTTCCTAACCTGATGTTAGTAGTTTCAGCATCTCCTCAGACGTTTTCTCTGCTTGATGCTAGTCATTTGACCCTTTTGAAACAGATTAATATCTTTTCGACAACCACAGGATGTCTTTCCACATAGTTGTTTAACAAATGAGAAGCTACTGACTATCAGTTAGGGTTAAATAACTTGTTGCCAGCTGAAACATAGTTACCAATGCAATAATTATCCAATTGGAGGCTCCTTTTTGACCTTTTTAATAATTATTGGTCAGTTCCTGACTACAAAACACTGGTGATCTGACACTATTTGGATGTTGTACCATTCTCAGCATATCATTGACATTAAAATAATATCAGTTACAGCAACATTTGTGAAGGTTTTACATACTGTAGTGTCACTGCTAGAGGGCAAATATAAATTGTAGGTGGTGAAGGTTGGGGTACAGTCTCTAACTGTGCACAATTAGGTGGAGGTCTTTTTAATAAAGTAGCCACTGAGTGTAGATGCCTTTAATCTTTCATTTCATTGCATTATAAAGATTTTTGTAGTGATATTTTTTTGTTCTATCATTAATGAAGACCGTCCAGAAACATTTGATATTTCCCAAAAATGTCTGATATTTCAGGTTCCAGTATCACGCTGGCTGCCATTTTCTTGTTTTTGTTCTGGCTCTCTTTTCAGTTGGATTTCCTCCACCTCTGCTGTTCGTGGTCATTGCTTTTTCTTGAACAAAGCAGCAATTTGCAGAGAGGCAAACTGAGGAGCACTAAAAAGATTCTGCCTAGATATTCTAACTTAAGTCTTAATAATATGCAAAAATGAATTCATTTGAAGTGTAAATCCAGTATATTTTCTGGACTGGGTTCTTTATTTGAAGCTTGACAATTATCAAGACCTGGAACATAAGAATCACTGAATATAATACTTCAACTACTATAAAAATGCATTTTCTATTTTTTAATGGGTGCATGCACATTAGCATATTTGCCTTTTATTGCTGACTTAAAGCTCTTGATTATGCAGAAAGTCAAACTTGACTTCAATGTTCTACTAGTTATAGAGGACACAGAACAGCCATGAACTCTACTGCCTAATGCAA
This sequence comes from Crenuchus spilurus, assembly GCA_036984385.1. Lineage (NCBI taxonomy): Eukaryota > Metazoa > Chordata > Actinopteri > Characiformes > Crenuchidae > Crenuchus > Crenuchus spilurus. The sequence continues at coordinate 20,973 of BRDA01001063.1, read as the reverse complement.
AGAGGTCAAATTTATTAATTTATTTTATTAGATTATTAAATTACATGGCTGAAGCTATTAAAAGAGTCATTATGAAAAGATGTTCTGAAAGTCAATTTGATGGGGGCAAAATTGAATGTGTGGCTGCTCCATTAGTGCTCAGAATGAACTGCCTCTTATCTGTGGGCTTTCAGCCATGATGACAAGTTCCTGTTCTAAAATCTCGGGTCCTATGAAAAAGTTCAAACCGATTATGAATTAGGCTCGCAGTAGGAGGGAGGATAATCAGTAATGTATTGTTGAAGAGACTCTCCTCAGTGGCCTCATCTGCAGGAACAGAAAACAAATGATGTGTTAAGTGCACAACAAAGGCTGTAGTCAGACATTGTCATGCAATAGACATGCAGCTTCCATACAGTGTTAATTAGCTGTTGTATAAAGGAATTTTGTCTCCAAATATAAACCACCTCAGGCTTTCTCCATTGTATTCCCATCTATATTACACGTCTATGTAATGAGTGTCTCTCTCTCTCTCTCTCTCAGCCCCCATTTCTCTCTCTCACTCGCTACATTGGACACTGGCTATGAAAGACAGAGCCCGATACTGTTGCTAGGAGACCCCACATCATTTCACCATTCTCCAGTCACAGTCATACTGATGCCCACGTGCGTTGGGGCTCAGTATAAAGCCAATGGGAACTTGTCTTAGAGTGGACACAGCTCCGAAGGCTCCTTTTTCAAAGCGGAGAAGAGCCAGCAGCACAGATAAGTGAACAATTACTTCTTCCAAGACTTCAGCCTCCCACAATTTACAGCAACTAACATTCTTAAACTTTAATATTTTCTTCTGGTCAAGACATTTTATTTTCCCCTTGTGTTGTTATTGTTCTGAAGAGAAGAACTCATTCAAGATTTTTAGTGTCATACTGCCTGAACACAAAATCTTGAAGTCACCATGTTTCCCACTGAGATATGGAATGCTTCGGAGCTGCCGCTGAACGACTCTGCAGGGAACTTGTCCTTGGAGGATGTGGAGGAAGGAGGGCAGCACCCGTTTCTGACTGACGCCTGGCTGGTGCCTCTCTTCTTCTCCCTCATTATGCTGGTAGGGCTCATAGGCAATTCTCTCATCATCTATGTCATCTCAAAACACAGGCAGATGAGGACAGCCACCAACTTCTACATCGGTAAGTTTCAGTAGAGTTCTCTGAGCATATATATAGATGTGTTGGAATTTGTACATGTAATGCTTTTTATGTTATACTTTTGGCAAAATTAAAGAATTAGGAGATACAAATACATCACATTTGCATTTGAAATGAATACATTATACAGTGTGTTGTATATTATTGCATTCAGTTAAAAATGGTTCTAGTATAATCAAGAATTTAATGTATATAATGCATGAATAAAACACTGCCAATAAGATTACGAACTTTTGTTCACAAAGAACACGCTTTTACATTTGGAATGAATTCATTATTACATATTATTACAATGTTGATATCATATGTCTTTAGAGTATCCAGGCTTCATTAAGCATTCTTCACAGTGAACATGCTCTGTAGTCCAACTGAAGTTAGGACCAGAATTACAGTTGATTCTACAGATAAGCATCAAACACAGAACTCCAAGACCATTTGCTGCAAGTCAGCATTTTCACTCTTTCTAAAGGATTCCACATCCTACTTAAAAATAATTATGTTCCTTCAAGGGAATTTCTTCCTCGTAGACAAGATATGGTACCACTTTTTTATTGCACTGTGAAATGTGCGATATTTCAATGCCAAACACCTGTATCTCACCATACCACACGGTCCACTGAAGGAAACTAATTAAAAGCTAATCACAAAAAATCTCTAGCGTTTGCGGATAGTGATTAAAAACTAATTCATGTCTTTACTCCTCAGATTAAATTAGCCATGATGGTGTTGCATTAATTTAGAATTCATTCTGAAGGTTAGTGCAGTACCATTGGACTTCTACAGCAATAAATGATTTTAGTCAGTACAGCAGAATGTTTCATTATGTCAGAGTACATATACTATAATAACAGTGTGTATAAGGACCTTTTTTTATTTGAATATGATGTTTCCTTATTGCTATCAGATCTACTCTTACAGAATTAGTCCTTAGGGTGACTTGACACAGGTGAATATCACTTGTACATCATGATGAGTCTTTGCCAGTTGATTACTGTTATTACAGATATGTTTTTGGACTGGACATTTCCCCAAAATAACATTTACGTGCACTAACATTACATATGCAAATGAGACATTGAATATTGAATATTGAATAAAATGCACTCATTTGCATTACATTAAAAGCAAATATGTGTTAGACATCCCGCAGAGAGTAAACAGCTGTAGTAAAGCCTATAAACTCACTGTCAACAACTTGCAGGAGACACCACAACTGAGCAAAAAAGCAGTGAGACCATCCTACTACACCCTTCTACCATAAAAGACTGCATCAGGAGCAGCATTTGTGAATTTTATCATAGTGTCAATAAACAGTTCTTTTGAAGTAAACGCATGTCTTGTCATGAAAGTTTAGGTTCATTTGAATGGGTGACTCCAAATGTTTGAGCCGAAGTGTATGTGATGTTTGTGAAGACTGGGCAGAGTTTTGCTAAGTTTTGGGAAATATGGTTAGACATGAGTGGATGTCAACGTTCAAACCACTCTGAAATAAAAGTATTTCTGTTTTTGACACTTTTATTATTATTTATTTATTATTATCAAAAGTAATTGACAGAGTAGACTCGGCATTGGTAGATACACAGTAAATCTGCCAGTGTTAAATCAACACGATTAGAGTTAAATTAACACTGAGGGTGTCAAAATGTAACACTCCCAGTGTTAATTTAACTCCAATAGAGTTGATTTAACACTGGCAGATTTACTGTGTATGATGTGCTCAGTATGTGTAGAGGTGTTCACTCACAGGATTGAGGTCTATATCTTTTAGACCTAATGAGCATGTAGTTTTGACAGGATATCAATACTTAAATTGTTCCATTTGAAGTACTGTGGAGCATCTTTCATCATTAAAAGCAATGAAATATAGATTAAAGAGTCACAATGCAGTAGAAGTACACAGGTTTTTTTGCTTTGGCTTTATTCACTAGTACATCAGATTATAAACCACTGTGAAGTTAAAATACCAAATGTCATTAATTAATTAATATCAGGATCTTTACATCTATACTGGGTGAACCATTCAGTGTCACAAATGTTTATAAAATGTGGACTAAAATGACCAAATGAGCATAATCCTGAATCCTGAATGAAACTGTTCTGTTTATATTTACCCTTATGGCATTTAGCAGATGTTCTAAACTTACACTTTTAGTCATGTTACATTTGGAGGACATTTGATTGTAGTGATGAGACTCCTGCCCAAGTGTGAGGTTCAAAGTCCAGTCTCCTACATGGAAGGCATGACTGTTACCCAGTATACTATGCCTACTGGTCATGTTTGGTACTGTGTAGATCAGAAGTCTTAGTAGAGGTTTGGTATCTACTCCATTAATGGTTTTCTAGGTCTGTAATGCAGCCTTTTTCAATTCCTTCTTGTTTCATAAGCATTCTGCAGTCAGTCTTCTCTTCAGTAAATGACATACAGTATATACTCAGTGGGGTTTATTATAGGTGAGTGACTTGTTCAGTTAAGAGCTTTCTGCTTCATAGCACTGAAAAACTACAGAACTCTATGAGTATGTTTCAGGTCATAGTTATACTGCAAGGTCAAATACTATTAAATGAGCTTTCAGACATTTTGTTCAAGCTGAGTTGTTAAAATGCTTCAACGGTTCCTGCTTTTTTTTAAGTCATTCTCAAGCATGTTACAGGTTAAACACTAGCTCATCTGTTATAAGACAAAAGGGCATCACTAGAGATTGATGGATATGTGCTAAACCTTTACTAGTTGGGAGTCTGAGGGTGTGCTCAGAAATAGCCCATACGTATATGGCTTTTCATCATCTTTTTTGTTTAAGAGAATCAATGGGTGTAAAACTAAGAACAAAGTTGGCTAATTGGCCAAATTGGCACACAAAAGATCTGTTTCTTCATAATGTATAATGTAAATTAAAGATAGGAATACCTCCCAGCAAATCACAGTCTCTTGGCAATCTTCTTCAGACAAAACTCTCAGAACAAATGAGGAGATGCAGTAACATGGTTGAATAATGTAAAACTTGTGACAAAGAGCTATTAGCTCATACTGAAAATTATGCAGACGTCTACATTCATTTGACTTTTTTCATTCACCCCACATATCCAAAATCCTCTCGCAGTCATCATGGATTAATCCTACGTGTTACTCTTCTCTGATAGCTTCTATCAGACTCTAACATCAATCCTTCAGTTTCCACTGGATAACTCTTTTATTCTTGGTTGCTCTCAGAATTGCTTCCTTTTTTCTTGCCACGGCCTCCTTTGGCTTGCTCACTAGAGGCTTGGACCCAAATTTCTGTAAAACTGCTTTCTGTGTAAGTCTGATTTGAATTTAATTGAAACGATTATTTATTTGAAGGGGATAAAAACCCCAAAAACTCTTATAGTGCCACCACTACACTCTTCTAGTTCTTCAAGGGTTCTTTAGTAAAGATTGTTTACTATTTAGAACCATGAACACTCAAAAACCCAAAGGCTTCTGTGCATCGTGAAATGGTTCTTCAGACTGATGAGGAAAGTGATGTAGATGTTTTTTATAGAAGCCTTTTGAAGTTTGACTTGACTACCAGTCATTTTTCCCTGAGGGAGCCATCTAAAGGGATCAATAAAGTTCTATCTATCTATCTATCTATCTATCTATCTATCTATCTATCTATCTATCTATCTATCTATCTATCATTTGTACTGAAGTCTGTGATCTATACTGACATTCTGGATGATCTTGAAAATAGTCTGTTTAAAAAGGTATTTTGCTGTTCAGTACTGTCATTGTCCATGACCTGTGGCTGATTGCTAAGTTCACCACTTGCAACATAACACTATTATCAACAGTTAATTCTAGTGTACTTAATGTACTGGCTATGTCTCTGACTGATAGATGTTTCAGATTCTAGGTAGGCTTTCTTTGGCCCTCATTTTAAAAGATGACATTAACAGACTCCAAATATACAGACTAGAATCAAATGTAAAGCCTTGTAAGCTTGTGTGTGCTTGAACTAATGTAGTGAAATACAGCTGCAGTATTTGGTCCCTAGAAGCCTATTCATTAAAGTGCTGTTTTTCTAGCATGATTCATCTGATACAGACAGTAAAAAGCTTGACTTAAATATGAAAGTCTACCCTTTAGCTCCGTTTTTGTCAAAGGTAGTGTGCTGATATACAGATTGTGTTCAGCTATAAAGTATTGTTCTATGAATTGTACTGTACATTGGATCATTCTATGGGGTTAACCTGTTTATTACAGGAATGCTTCACCTAGGCATCATATTTAGCAGGGATGCACCAACCATTTGGTCAAAACTGGCAAAAAAAGCACCTTTGTAATAAATGAAAAGACCAAATCATTTATACCAAACAATGAGGTTTTTAATGACACTGTTACCTTTTTCTAGTTTGAGGCTGTAGACATGAGCCATGGTGTAACTTTACTAAAGAAGTGCTGTGTTAGTGATGGAGAAAAAACTGTTGGTTCTACGTGTTTGTTCCAGCCATTTTAACTGTTTAGAAGCTCTACCTGTTTTTCTAAGCTTGTAAATCTGCCAAATATCTTTCAGGTGACCAGTGATAATGAATTTGTAAAAGCAAAGCTGGCCCATTGTCTTCTTTATTGAGATTAAAGACATGAAACGGTATAGTAGTTGCATTTGACTTTTTTATTAGAATAATAAAGTAGTTTAGCACATTTATCATTGTCTTTAATAAATAAATAAATAAACAAGAATCACCTGTGATTTTTCCAGATAATGAATGATCTACAATCTGAAAAAAAAAACAAAGACAACAGAAATTAAAAATTGTTCCAGGCAAAAAGACAAAGACACCACTGATCTGTAGAGTTTTCTCTTTCCCCGGCCATCATAACAAAGTCACCCATGTTGAAAGGTCTACTACAAACGTGAGCACTTTGAAAGGGACTTAAGTCATTCCTATGGATCTATGGAAGTCACTGAACTGGCACCTCAGGATCCTCTGAAAACCTGTGAAAGCTAATCTCAGAGTTGTACCTTGAAGAATTAGCACAGAGCCACAACAATGCAGAGACTTTTCTTCTCTTGACATTGGTATGGTATTCATTTCTCCTTTACCTTAAAAATACTCACCGTTGCTATCGCTCTCTATTTCTCATAACTACTACCAGAAACAACAATACATACCACTCACTAACCGGACGTTAAGAGGTGCTATCTTGTGCACCGAGCCCATTAGACAATTGTTTAACATTCAGAATTGTGCTTTTCCTCACCAGTTAACAAAACACAGATTCAACAGCACAGTTATAGTTTACATGTGAAATGGAAGAAGACAACAAACTACAACCACAACCTTTACTAAACTACACTTGTTATGATGTAGCCAGAATACATCTGCTTAGCTTTGTGTTTGTGTTAGCTTGTGTTTGTGTTTGTTAGCTTGTGTTTACTGATGTGTTTACATCAGCGGCTGCAGTGTTAGGGACCGTCTCACAATTACCAGAAGAAATGTTAAGTGTTTCAGTGTCTGTAGCCAGTGTCACTCACATTAAACACACAAAACATCCATGTGACTTACATCATTCATTTGAGTCATTTTCATGATTGATGTTATTTAATGACATTCTTGTGTCATTTTTCTAACAGTTGGGAGACAGTTGGGGGGGTTGCGCATGAAGTTCTTCATTGGGGGGCATGTGAAGAGTTTTGTTCAGATGGGCGGAAGGGGTGTGCGGATACAAAGCGGTTGTTGGTCGATCGGTTCTGGGTTGGATAATAGACCCAGGACTTTTAAGAAAGGACACAGGGCTTTAGCCCCATAGCCCGGCCCTGTATTGCCCCTGTATTTGGCCAAAAGTTTCAATTTTCAGTTTTGGCAATAAAAAAAATTGGCATGCCCTTCCCTCCTGCAAGCCCAGACTCTCTCACACATGCTCGCCACTCTTCAGCTGACCTTGCTTATTCCAACGAGCCTGCTCAAGTGTCTCTTTCTCACTTATTCACTTGTTTTCCCCTTTTCTGCTTGACTACGTTTTCCCCTGTGTTCCAAACTACACATCCCATCAGCCATTGCTCTTTTGAGTCCATCCCTTTGTAGTTTTCCCTGCACCATCCCAACTCCAGTGTGTTCCATCCCAGGTGTGTTCACTTCATGCCTCATTAATCTCCCTATAAAATCCTCTTTCCCAGCTCAGTTCTTGCAAAGTATTTTCCAATATTATGTTGCAGTACCAAGCCTGATCTCTGGTTTGCTTTCTTGTGTTTTGATCCTGTTTCTGCTTTGACCCTGTATTCTTTGTTCTGCCTGTTAGCCTGTTTTGCTTATGTTCTGTTTGTTAGCCTGTTGCCTTGTTGTTAGCTCAGTCCCATATATCCTTTCTTCTATATATCTTTCACTGTTTTCCTGTTCTGGTATCTGACCCTATCCTGTATCCTGACTATTCTTTAGCTTTGCCCTATTGTTCTGCTCTTTGCTTGCTTCTGGACTGCTTGGTTTATCGTTTTATGTATTTGAATTGTCCCATTTATTCCAGTAAACTTTCTCTCTTACATCTGTGTGTGTCTGTCACATCTCAGTTGTGTTCAAGCCTGACAGTACTTTTGGTGCATCTCTTTTATTTAAACATTTTTCCTCTTACCACCAGATGTAATCAATTAGGCACAACATGTTTAAGTCCAGATTTTTGCTTATGTAGTTTAGAACTGGAGCTGTGAGGATAACATTACAAACAAATGCTAAAACTCAATAATCAACATCATCAAAACTTCTGTCAGCCCACTTAAACCACATACATATCCTAATTAAGGTCTCTGACAAAAGTGTTTTTGGACACATTGTAATGTGAGCTTTATAGACTTCAACTGTATGGGCTGCCCCTTCGGGGAGCAGAAGGGCTTTTACTAGTGAATATTGTGAAGAATATTTTGAAATTCATTTGTGTTCATATTTTAATAAATATGTTATTTTCATTACACTAAAAGTGACATATTTCAAGCCTTTTATGATTAATGTTGTTACAGTTTGAATAGTAATTTATTCAAACTCCAAATGATATACTCATTTGAGATTTTGGATTCCATTATATTAATGTTCATCACTTTAACTGATTCTAGATCAGCACTTCTTAAAGCTTATAGAAAGTCATACAGACAAGCAGTAATGTTCTTTCTGGAGAGCAGTGGCTTTGCCCTGGCAACCCTGCCATGCACACCATTGTTGTTCAGTGTTCTCCTGATGGAGGACTCATGAACATTAACATTAGCTAATGTGAGAGAGGCCTGCAGTTGCTTAGAAGTTAGTCTGGGGTCCTTTGTGACCTCGCTGACTATTACACGCCTTGCTCTTAGAGTGATCTTTGTTGGTCGACCACTCCTGAAGAGGGTAACAGTGGTCTTGAAGTTCCTCCATTTGTACACAATCTGTCTGACTGTGGATTGGTGGAGTTCAAACTCTTTAGATATGGTTTCTTTTTCTGAGGAAATCTCCTTTGTTCATGTCGTGATACACTTCCACAAACATGTGTTGTGAAGTGCAGACTTTGATAGATCCCTGTTCTTTAAATATAACATGGTGCCCACTCACACCTGATTGTCATCACAGTGATTGCAAACACCTGACTCTAATTTCACCTTCAAATTAACTGCTAATCCTAGAGGTTCACATACTTTTGCCTCTCACAAATATGTCATATTGGATCATTTTCCTCAATAAATAAATGACCAAGTATAATATTTGTGTCTCATTTGTTTAACTGGGTTCTCTTTATCTACTTTTAGGACTTGTGTGAACATCTGATGATGTTTTAGGTCAAATTTATGCAGAAAATTCTAAAGGGTTCACAAACTTTCAAGCACAGCTGTATTACTTTGTGAGACCTGTATTAAAATATAGATGGAAACTATTTGACCAATGTGTACTATCGCTTGTTAACAAATTTACAAACTAAACTAAAGAGACCAAAATGTTTGATCTCCAACCATGTCTTGATTGAAGTTCTACATGTGTAGTAACTGGTAAGTTGTGTAAATAGAATTTTTGAGCGAACCATTTCCTTAATACTTCCATTAATTATTGTAATTTAGATTAACATTCTGGTTTGATTATGTTTCTATTCTTCCGACTTGTTCTATGTGTTTGCATATAAAAAGAAACAAAGTAATACATTTATTTATAAAGTGCTTTTTACAACGGATGTCATAAAGCAGCTTTACATGGTTAGTAATAACAAATCACAAAATCCCCAGTGAGTAAGCCAACGGCGACAGTAGCAAGACTTTCTCAGAACTGGAGGAAGAAACCTTGTTAGGAACCGGACTCACATGGGGGACCCATCCTCCTCTGGTCAACCAATTATTCTTGATTATTCAGTTCTTGATACAGTCACACAATCCTGTGATGCTGTTGTAGTGTTCAGGTACTGATATTGTGACAGTAATGAAACAGGAATGTTAGTAATAATGATAGCAGCCAGTAAAGTCCATATAAACCTGAATGTGGTCAGTAGTTTAGGGCATCTGGAGCAGGTCACAGTAGTTGGTTGTTGGTGGGAAGCTGGTCTAAGATGGCATCATGCAGAGAAAGTATTCAGTCTTCCATCAGCATTGGGCAGGACTGGTGGGCAATCAGTCACTTGGAAAAAGACAAAAATGGAATTAGTTAGAGTCAACAGTATGAAATAATGAATTGTGTAAGTTACATTAATATGCTAAGCAGTTTTATCCTCTTAACAGTCCTCTGCATTTTTCTGGGATTTTCTGTCTGAATCTGCACACCCATAATTTAAGGTTTTTCACAGCAACTACATTAAATGTTAAATGCTGATGCTTTTTTAAAGAACCGTTTACATTAGCAGAAAAAATGTGTTTTATTCATTATAATGCCATAACACATACTTACAGTTTACTGCTGTGCTTATAATTTACTACTGACTGTAGGTACTTTTAGATTTTTGGCTCTAGCAGTATTTTTTTTTCAGGCTAAACAGAACTGAAAAGACTTTATGTAGGTTCACCTTTCATTATACCACAGTTATTTCTGACCCTGCAGTCTGTGTGGCTGAGAGAAGTTCTAGGAGCTGATTCTGATCATAACGACACTCTGACTGTCTGATTGAAGCTCTTTAAGTATTACTCCGCCACATACATGTAACCTAGCATGACTCCAGTGTCATCCTTCACCAGGATAAAAACTGAGCGCTCAGTTCTATTTGTTTTGGGAGTTTTGAATTGAACCCAAAGTCATCACTTATTATGTTTATTCCAAAAATATATGGCACAGAGTTTATTTATTGAGTCAAATTCTTTATTTGACAGTTCAAAATAGTGAAAAAACAACTATGACTCCTCTCTTTTATATGTATCTTAGAAAATATAAAAGTGATGAACCCCTGAATGTAAGAAATAGATGCTGACTTTACTGGCAGGTCCAGGCTATTTAAGTTGTTAAAGGCCAGTGAATATAAAAAGCAAGGGTATATCTTTCATACCGGATAATATATTTATAAAATACAGTTTATTGTGGAAAAATCATATACTGTTGCCTTTAACCTGAACACCCACATTACACTTATCCTTCTTCCTTCAGCTAACCTGGCTGCCACAGACATCATCTTTCTGGTGTGCTGTGTGCCATTCACAGCCACCCTCTACCCGCTCCCAGGCTGGATCTTTGGGGACTTCATGTGCAAATTTGTTGCCTTTCTTCAACAGGTATGTGCATGTGTATGTGTGCGTTTGAGTTTCTCTGGGTTAATAGAAACAGTGAGCCATCTGTAAGAAGGTACTGAATTGGTTATAGTTAGTTAAAGGGATATTCCACTGCGTTTCTATTCTGAAATCACTGCCCACTGTGCTTTGAGCTGAGAGATTACTGCTGTCTGAAATACAGACAGAGGCATTGTTTTAAAAACTGTTGAAAGGAAAGTCACTCCTTAAGCTGAAAAAAAACAGCCATTGTTTTTGTGATGTCACATTTATAAATATTCAGTTATTTAGCCTGTAGTCACTTTAAAGTGATAAGGAGTGTTTCAGCCTGGGCTGCTTATAAAAGGAGCCCCTTTGTTCTTTATTAATTTTATCCAGCAACCAATAAATACATAAATCCAGAAGAATACGTGAACAGTATCTAGTTTTATTAACCCAATGATCTACACTACCTGTGGCTACTTGCTTTTATTCCAGTAGTGCAGAAGCAGCATCACTCGGTAAATTGAAATGGATTTCTCCGGAAGGCAAATTGAAACTATGTGGATATAAGTGATATTGTGAGTGGTCTAATGGTGTCACAGATCACTGCAGTAAGCCTATGATCAATGTGAACAACCCCTGCTGTCTTACAAGAAGATACAGCATGACTCAAGATTGAACACAGCAACTTGAGGGCTATTTTGGAGCAGTTTGTTGAGGGTGGGACACTTTATGGTGTGGCTTGCAGGATTTGGGAGATTGGTGATTCACCCGTCTTTGTGTAGATAGCAGAAGATGTGACTCAGCTATTAGTCATAGCCTCACAGCATGGCTTCAAGGGGGAAAATAGGACAACCTTTCAATGCAAAATCACATTTAACAGCAGACCATCAAAAAACCCAAAGACTATGTGTTAAATGGTACTTAGGTCAGTGGTGATTAAAATGAGAATATGTTCTTTCCCACATTATTAACCAACCTAAAATGAACATAAAAAGGTCAGTCATGTACATTAATGTGCTGAATGACTCAATGCTTAGTCTAGAGGTATTGTGATTTACTATTTAATAAATGTAGTTATACTGTTAATAAAAGATTTTCAAATGAAGTACATTTCCATTCAATGTATAGTTTGCATTGCAAAAAAATATTTTCTATTGTAATTCACACTAATTAGCCATTCCATTGAATCCACGTCCTTGTTTCATTTGATCTTTCCAATCTTTCCAATGATGAGTCACCAGAGCAGATATTATTTGGGTGGTGGACCATTCTCCAGACTGCAGGGACACCAATATAGCACAACACCCAAATAAATAACAAAAAAATACAGAGAAACAGACAGACTAAATGCTTTAATTGTAGAACCACAAAGTGCAGTAACGGCACTACCGAAAGTTGTTTTATCCCCGTCTTAGGGGAAGGGGGTTCTGGGACAAAGATGTAAGTGGTGCCCCCTTGGAAACTTGGGAGCCCCACGTGCAGTGTGTGATCCATGTGGACGGAGCGCCGGCCCTGACAAAGTGCAAATATATAGTAAGTGGTGCTGATAAAATTGGTGATGAGTGCAAAAATTAATAACATGGCTCCTGAAACCATCATAGTAAATGTTACATTTCATTTGGAAATCAAGGTCCCAGAGTTTGGAGGAAGACTGGAGAGACACACAAACCAAACTGATTAAAATCTAGTGTGAAGTTTCCACAATTCAGGATGGTTTGGGGAGCCATGTCATCTGCTGGTGTTGGTCCACTGTGTTACATCAAGTACAGTGTCAGCTCAGCTGTCTACCAGGACGTGGCACCTGCTCACACTGCCAAAAGTACCAACACCTGGTTTAATATCACAGCATCACTGTGCTTGATTGGCCAGCAAGCTCACCTGACCTGATATGATACCATATAATATAAATATAAGCCATAATGATCAACATTAAAACAAAAAAAAGCCTGAAATGTCACTTTACATATAATGTATATAAAATGACAGATGCACTAGTAGAATATTTATTTAAATAGTGTCCCATTATACAGAAGTAATATACATCTGGCAACAAATAAACATTATTTCTCAGACAATAAATGCAGATAAATATGCATAATATAGCATGTTCATAATACTGACTAATTGTTAAAGGTCATTACAGCTTGAGTGAATGAACCTGGCCTATATTATGAGGCAAAAAGGCAGAAAAACTCTCCTCTGCATGTGTTGTGTACTTGAACATAAGTGTACTCTAAAATATGTTGCCCACCAAACACAATGGCCGTCGCAAAGTCATTTTATTATCAGTGACATTTTTATAGAAAATAAAACATAATTAAGGTCTTTACACTCCACTGCTTTTTTTGTTTGTTTTCCAGTTTACATTTGAATAATTGACTCCCACAGATGCTGAAATCTTTGTACTTTTGCTGTGGGCAGTCTGAATGAACATGTTCAACTGAAGCCAATTAAAGGCTGGCTTATTATGGTGGGCTTTGATCATTCTCTGTCCGAGGTCTCACAGTGACAGGCTCAAGCTATTCACTATGCTGTACATTCGGTCCTCTGCATAGTCCTGCGCACTTCCTGTCAACTCACAGAAAATATCTCCATAATTTATAATTGATAATGTAGCAGCACAACTCATATATTCCAGCTCATTAAAGGTAATTTACATTACAAGAGCAGCCAGCTACGGTGCACCCAGCATGACATGCTACGAAAGTCATTCATGCAATGCTTTGCGTTGTGATTACAGAAAACTTCCACTTGATTTCCTAAATTTGTCTGAAAGGCTTTGGTGAGAAGATGCTTAAGAACATTTTACTGAGAGCAAATGTTGAGAAATATGCTTTTAAAGGCTTCCTGATTTTATATGAGATGGCTTTTGCTAAGCACCTGTTGCATCAGGAGCGTGATGGCCACTTGAACAGCATTAATTTGCAACTCTTACATTGTAAGCAGTAGCTCTTCTGAATCAGTTTTGCATTTGTCTGAGCTATAATTAAGGTCGAGAAAACTTGAACCCACCATTCAATTAATTCACCAGACAAACGATGAATAAATGGATGTTTGGTATTGTTTTTCCATCTCAAGACAAGAAGGTACACTGAAATGTCTCCAACCCATTATCTTTATCCAATTTGTCCAAAGTCTTTTGTCTGTAAAGAGGGAAGGAAAAAGCCATATCCAAATCTATTTTTCATGCCTTGCACTTCTGGTGTTTGTCTGTGTAATGGTTTTAGTAATCATCCATGATCAAAGGAAACGTGCTTGTCTGGCTATTTGTAGGTGACGGTCCAGGCCACGTGCATCACTTTGACGGCCATGAGTGGTGATCGTTGCTACGTGACTGTGTATCCTCTGAAATCTTTACGTCACCGCACTCCCCGAATCGCCATGATTGTAAGCATCTGCATTTGGATTGGTAAGTCTGGGATAAAAAAGAATATACTTTCTCTCCATCATTATGCTTATATAATTCATGTTGCATGAGGATATACATGATATGTCCAAATGTCTGTAGACTCTCATTTACATTACATGTTGGATTTGGTTGGATTGAGCCATGAGATCATTAGTGAGGACAGGTATTGGCTGATTATATCACAAGCTCCAACTCATTTCAAAGGTAATGGGTTAAGCTCCATCATTCCATGTCCAACACTGGGAAGCTTCATAGACCTCAAGCTGATGCTTTGCATTGAGCATGCTGACGATAGGTATAGTTACTCTAGAGTGTCCCATTCTATTCATAACGCTTTTCTATGGTGATTATGCCAGCTGTACGCACACAAGCTTAAAGTATTAAGCTTTAAAGTATGTGGATTACTGTGATAGTTATTTCTTTTCTAGTCAATCCCATTAACCATATCAATTTATAAATGCTGTTCTCAATTCCAGGCTCTTTCATTCTGTCTACTCCAATCTTCCTGTACCAGAGACTTGAGGATGGCTACTGGTACGGACCAAGGCAGTACTGCATGGAAAGGTTCCCCTCTAAGACCCATGAAAGAGCCTTTATTCTGTACCAGTTCATAGCTGTCTACCTGCTGCCTGTTCTCACTATTTCATTCTGCTACTCCTTCATGTTGAAGCGAGTTGGCCAGCCAACCGTGGAGCCGGTGGACAATAACCATCAGGTATGTATGCACAACCTTCCCACAGCGTAGACCACACCTACTTAAAGCTTTCCCCTGAATGTGGCTTTGTCATTGTCTATCCATCTTTGTAGAAATTAGTATGAATAATAGAATACATTTTCTGTAACGTAAATAAAAAATATTGGATGCCGAGCCTCAGGCAGTCCAATTCATCACTCAGTTGGTTGATGGGTTATACTGTTTTGCTCCTTCCACTTCCTTTACTCAGCTGCGAACATATTAAATATGAAAAAGAGAGGCTGGCGATTTGACTAACCCATTGATCTGTTTAATTGAAGTATGTGTCCATCACCCAAAGCCTTTCCAAACCCCACGGTGTTCTATTTCCAGGTGCACCTGCTCTCTGAACGAACCATTTCCATCAGGAGTAAGATTTCCAAAATGGTGGTGGTCATTGTCGTGCTCTTCACCATCTGCTGGGGCCCCATTCAGATCTTTGCCCTTTTCCAGTCTTTTTATCCCAACTTCAAGGTCAATTATGCTACATACAAGATCAAGA
The DNA here is from genome assembly GCA_036984385.1 of Crenuchus spilurus. Classification (NCBI taxonomy): domain Eukaryota; kingdom Metazoa; phylum Chordata; class Actinopteri; order Characiformes; family Crenuchidae; genus Crenuchus; species Crenuchus spilurus. The sequence continues at coordinate 5,510 of BRDA01001063.1, read as the reverse complement.
CATGGGCCAACTGCATGTCATACGCCAACTCATCCATCAACCCCATTGTGTATGGCTTCATGGGGGCCAGCTTCCGCAAGTCCTTCAGAAAGACTTTCCCCTTCCTCTTCAGACACATGGTGAGGGACAGCAGTGTCAACTCTCGCACGGCAAATGCTGAAATCAAGTTTGTTGCAACAGAGGAGAGCAACACTGAGAGGAAATGAATAGCTAGTGGTTCCTGAGGGAATATAACTAGCAGCTTTACACTAGTGTGGCTAAATGATGAACATAGCCACATGCTTCATTTCTCAAGCGCTGGTGCATACTGTGCTGAAACATGCTGAGGAATTTGGGAAATAAAGTTTCAATTCACTGGAGTGAGTGATGAGGACGGGGGAGAATTAATTGTGAAATGCATTTAGTGCTACATAGTTAACCTTTGCTAACTGCAGGATGTGACATTTTAGCCTATTAATATCCATTTTGTGAAACATTAACCAGCACAAAGAGTCGTTGAAAACTATGTGCAAGTCCTATCCAGCACAAACAGCTAATCCCTGAGCTCCACAGGTGACTGCTAGTGCTAGCACGGCACGTTAGCTTTCTAAAGCAAGATGTATGATGGGAATCAATAGCACCTAAATGGGACTGTAAGTCAAACAGAGAAGGTGGATTCTAAGTCAGTTAAATGAATGTCCTGCCAACAGCCATTTGCAGGGTAAAGCAGGAGAATGTTGACTAAATGATCCATGGAGGTTGATGACTCATTCATTGTGTTGCAGACATACTGCAACACCTCCCTGTGTACAGGCACACATTCACTTCCACCACATAGCCTTGTGCAAGCTTATCTTGATGGGTGTTATTGACATTCCCTGCACATTTTACCTTCTGACTCAACTGGGAGGTGTTCATATTTTGACAGCACAGTCTGACATTTTTCACCGCAAAGTACAGTTCTACCCACAAGACTCGGCAGTTGTATTCATAGCGCAGCGCTAGCTTGTGATGGCAATGTGATCTGCAGTATGATAGCAAGGTTGCTAAGGTGTTAATCTTACAGATCACACAGAGGTGAACCCAGCAAACATATAACCTTGTCAGAATGTTACATCAATGTTGAACATGCACCAAATGTTGCTGCAATGCTGACACAACTTAATCATGTTCGCTGAGAATGGTGCGAGAATGTTGGATGAGTCAGAATGTGTTCATACGCACAAACACACACACACACACACACACACACACACACACACACACACACACACACACACATATATATATATATATATATATATATATATATATATATAAACTGTATATATCAATCAAAAATCATGAATTCCCTAGCCCAAATGAAAGAAAAATGTCTAAGAATTTTTCGTAGACAACACTGAGACCAGTAAAAGTCATCTTTTGTTTCTTGGATATTTCTCCTGAGAAAAAGACCTGACATGTCTTCTCTTGAGATTCAGTAAATATTTCATGTTTTAATACATGTTTACTACTCACATCATGTCTCAGAATGTGCTCAGATTTATGATAGTGCTCATGTTTATTAATAACAAGACTGGAATCTGGACCATTGCTCATCCAGGAGTCTCAGTTTTGATGTGAGTCTGTAATTATTATGTTTATGTGCGCCAGATGTGTTACAAGTCTCCATTTTCTCACACAATATTTCTCTTAAGGAATTTTAAGAGACTCTCCATTAAGTCTCCTGAGCCATCAAAGAGCAACACATGAGCGGTAACATTTTTTTCTTGAAAGGTCTTTCTTCATGACTGTAATTACAACACCTGATGTGACACAATAACCAAATGAACTGATTTCAGAACAAGTCAAAACAATCTGGAGGTGAATGATTTTGTATGTAGTTGTGACAGTTTCTTTTACAATGTCCTGTAAAAAGTAGACCTCAGTATTTGTGTCGATGCTTTTCTTGCGCAAAATGCTCCCATCAAAGTGTTTTCATTTTATCTTTTAAATCTATCAATTATGTAGCAACATTTGAGACCTTTTCAGCTTTATATGCCTTTATATGCCTTAATGAATGTTTTTATTTTTACACTTGTCTGTGAACATTTCAGCTGAATAGATTTTTCTTAACTTCTTTTCTCCTTTGCTGCTGCTAAAGTAGTGGACTCATTTTTCAGATAAAATTAGAAAATTGTTAATGTTCTTGCTTTTGTTCCTGTTTGTGGAAGCCCATGCTGATTAAATATTCATTTGATCCAATTAACGTTCTCTAAAAAACAATCACTGTGCTTTTTTTGTGATTTTTTTTCATAAAGAAAGAGGTTAATACAAGAGAAACATTATATTAGTTTATTATACAGATTTGTTAATTAAATTAGAATTGCTGATAAATTAATTATTTAAAATGTAACTTTTTTTTAAGAAGACTCCTTCAATTTTTTTTTTACCAGTGTCCTAATGAACTCTCCTATATCCAAAATAGTAATATTATTCACAGAAAGAACATTTATTTAAAAAGGACTAGCTACACTGTCAAGTATTTTTTTTTATTAGTCCTCAGAACAAAAATCACGGCACCCCAAACCAGCAAAAATGTTTACACAGCTGTTAATCAACAATATAGTCTCTGGACTAAAAAAAAGGATCTTAGTGGAAGATCATTTAGGGTTTCTTCAGTCTTTCACACTATACAGCCAATAAAAATGTTCCCAAAATGTTCCTTTTCATGCACATGTTCCTTTTCTAAAGGTTTTTAAAGGCTGACTGATTTCTTCCAAAAGCCTAAAATAGAGGCTTTTCAGCTGCTTTTTCTAGTGTTATTATTAAAAATGTTAAATGTAGGCTTACTTTAATTTCAATGCATTTTTACACAATAAGATATGATTCAGTGTAACTCTGGTTCATTCCTGTTTGTCCCCTTAAAGGGTTTTCACACAATATAAATCAGCCACAACATTCATACCTCTCACAAGTGAATAATTTTATCTTGTGACAGTGGTGAGTCAAAGTCTGGATGGTTTAGATGGTAAGAGAATTCTTGGTTCTAAAAGATATGTTGATTGCTGCATCCAGGCCTGACAAGGCCAGACAACTGGGTTGGAGCATATCCAAAGTGACAAGGCTTGTGGTGTGCTCCCAGTCAGCAATGGTTAGTATCAACTGACAGACTGATCTCAGTCTCAATGAACAACTGTGAGAGGTGCTGGAACAACAAATGCAATCTGCAGCAGATCCACCTTACAACTTTCAGGACTAAAACTATCTGCCATTAACATATTAGTGCCAGATATCACAGGACACCTTCAGAGGCCTTGTAGAGTCCATAACTGGTGGCACAGAGAGGACTTACAACATATTAGCCATTATTGAGATGGTTTTAATGTTATGGCTGATCTGTGTATTTGCATAATATTTATAGATTTGGTCTAAATGGCATTCACATTAGATTGAAAAGGATAAATTAATCCCTAGAAGTGGATTAAACTGTCCTACTACTTTTGGTTACATAGAACAGCAACAAGTAGACAAAGAGTCATCCAAAGTATATTATCTTCAGGAACGAGGGTGTGTTGTAAGCTGAATGTAAGCTGAAATGGTTTAACGGGGTCCTGATTGCAGCTTTATATCCCTCTAATTTGAAGATCACAAGGTGATGACCAGTATGGTTGGAATGGCTAACTCAAGCTGACAGACCGCTGGGCTTAATAGTGTGGAAGTGACCCCATACAGCCGCCCACACAAACACCCAGTCATTATCCCAATCACTGGAAACAAGCCGGCCAGCTCATCATCCGTGGCTCAGTGGAACACATGTCTGCATTATGTTGGAGGTTCTGTTGGTGAAAAGCAGCCGTGACAAATAAGACCCAGGTAACTCCTCCTTTGCTAAAGCATTGTTCTTCAGTCTTGTTTTAGAGAGCGTGAAGATTAATGGACATGCATTCCAGTGTCCAGCCCTCTTGTTTGTGTTCCACATTGCAAAATGGCCCAAGCTTGTCCTAACCTTTTCACTAAGCTTGCGGAAATGTCTTCTGTGTGGTCACACTTTAATGAATGGGTGTGAAACAAAAGAATGATAGGAGCCTTCTGTCATCCAGGAACATCTTCCAAAAATAAATGATCTGTTTACTGTGACACCTATTCAGCCAGTAACTGGTTTAAAAAAAGTACAAAGTTGAACTGGATAGGGAAAAAAACAAGAATCAAACTAATCATTCTTCAAAAAAAACTTAAGGCACCAGAATTTCATACATTTCAAACTACATCTGGACACACCACAAACAAAAATGTTATTCATGGATGGAGCCAGAACAAGAACTCTGCAAGGAATTGCCTCTATCAGACCTAACATCTGTTGATTGCACAATAAAACGCCACACATGCCACCACAATGTTGGTTTCTACAGCTCTGATTGCATAGTGGAACAGGACCAAGATCACCAACTGTTTCTTAACACCAAAAAGATGCACTCTAATTGGGCACAAAGCCAACTTTCTACATCTCAGGTTTTCAGAGATTTCATTTCTTTTAAAATCTAGGGCAGGATTTCATATTGCAGAAGACCAAAATATCTTAAAGTATCTTCACCTTAAACAACCATCTTCATCCACCAAATTGTTTGAAGACATAAATAAAATAATGTCTAATAAGAAAATATTACCAAAATGATATAGAATGCTATTCACTACAAATAATACAATTTCACTTCCAAAATCAAAATGGAAAGAGGATCTTGATAATATCTTGATTGAGTTCTGGGACTGAATATGCAAAAATATTTTTACCATCACAGCTGACGGCAATCTCCAACAGACTCAATACAAACTAGTCCATAGAATACATATCAAACAACATAAATGATATAAAATGGACTACCAAACACAAACACATGCTCCAAATGGACCCTAGTTTCTCCTGACAACTATTTTCACACTTTATTCCAACCCATACAACAATGCTGATGCCCTGTAATGGACTTCACATGCCTCAAACTGGGTCTCTTCCACTATCCCACCTTCTCTCCCTGCTGGGTAACCACACCAGTAAAGAACCACATACACAATACACTACCCACATAATCATCACCACTGCCATTGCCTAGAAAGCACTGAAAGACTAGATATTACAAAAATATTACATGACTGGACACACTGACTCTTACAAGACTATTACACTAGAAAAGAAACTCACTACACATTTCAGTGGAAATATTAGTTTGCTTACAGATGATATCCAACACTTTATGGCAGAATGGGACCATTTATCCAATACCAACATTATAGGACATTAAATACATATACTGTAACCAGTGGTGGCTGGCCAATAGAGGGCATCACTCTTCATGGTGGAAATAGTTTTTTTAATTTAAAAAAATTAACATTTTAAAAATAATCAATACCTACATATTTTAAGTATGTACAGTGAGGAAAATAAGTATTTGAACACCCTGTGAATTTGCACATTCTCCCACTTAGAAATCATGGAGGGGTCTGAAATGTTCATCTTAGCTGCATGTCCACTGTGAGAGACATAATCTAAAAGAAAA
>BRDA01001062.1:40608-58670 GCA_036984385.1 Crenuchus spilurus | reverse complement strand
ATTTTTGTCTCATCTGACCACATCACTTTCTCCCATGATTCCTCTGGATCATCCAAATGGTCATGGGCAAACTTAAGACGGGCCTGGACGTGTGCAGATTTAAGCAGGGGAACCTTCCTTGCCATGCATGACTTTAAACCACGACGTCTTAGTGTATTAGCCACAGTAACCTTGGAAGCTCTCTTCAGGTCAATGACCAGCTCCTCCCGTGTAGTTCTGGGCTGATTCCTCACCTTTCTTAGGATCATTGTTACACCACGAGGTGAGATCTTGCATGGAGTCCCAGTCAGAGGGAGATTGACAGTCATGTTTAGCTTCTTCCATTTTCTAATAATTGCTCCAACAGTTGATCTTTTTTCAACAAGCTGCTTGGCAATTGCCCTGTAGCCCTTTTCAGCCTTGAGATGGTTTACAATCTTGTCTCTGGTGTCTTTGGACAGCTCTTTGGTCTTAGCCATGTTAATAGTTGGGAGTCTTACTGATTGTGTGGGGTGGGCAGGTCTCTTTATGCAGCTATCGACCTCAAATAGGTGCTTGTAATTTAGAATAATAAGTGGAGTGGAGGTGGACTTTTTAGAGGCGGACTAACAGGGTCTTTGAGGGCCAGAATTTTTGCTGATTGGCAGGTGTTCAAATACTTATTTGCAGCAGTAACACAAATAAATTATTAAAACATCATACATTGTGATTTCTGGATTTTTTCTTTTAGATTATGTCTCTCACAGTGGACATGCACCTAAGATGAACATTTCAGACCCCTCCATGATTTCTAAGTGGGAGAACTTGCGAATTTGCAGGGTGTTCAAATACTTATTTTCCTCACTGTATATATACAGTATATATTCAACTCAATTCAAATCATAATATACAGTATAGCCAAACGTTTGCTCACCCCTGGGCAATTCACACATTTTGTTGATATTTTTAAATAACAAAACAAAACATACTGTATTTAATCTGACATTACTTTTGCACAAGCCACATTTGACATTTTATGTTAAATAATTTCAATAATGAGTATGTGTGCATTAAAGTGTGCATCAGTGTGATCTCTGTAGAGGAAGGGTTCACTTACTTTCACTTAGAACATCAATAAAAGTGTATAATCAGGGGCAAACTGACACACTAGGCTGTGAGAACATTGTGCCCAAAGCGATGTGCAGCCCTATACATAACATCCAGGGAGCAATATAGGGTTAGGTGCCTTGCTCAAGTCATGACCTGCCCAGAGATCAAACCGGCTACGGGTTAATTAACGACTGACATATCTACATATACAAAACAAATCAGTACATTATTCATGAAACTGCAAGTTGCCATTAGAATGTGTTGTCTGCAGCGCCCCCTGTAGTTGTCCCTCTTAGGAATGACATAGACTGGCATTGTGAATGTCTGGCGGCAGTTTTCCCGCCACTCATTCTGCATGCAGGCCTCGTTTTAGTGACCCATCACACCCCCACCTGCTCTCTTTCCTTCTTGGTCTTTTACCACTTCACACTTTTAAAACTCTCCTCATTCTAAACTCATGCAGTGGTTGTGAACATTAGGAATAAGCCTAACATGAGAACCGCATGTTCATCCTGAATGAAAAGGAACCGCTTTTGCCTCTCCAGCACTTGGCAGTTGCTGTCAAAGAAAGTTTCTATGCGCTGCCTGCCAAAGCCTACTGTAGATATCTAATAACAGGCTCAGTTACTGTAAAAAAGTCGCCAAAGACACAAAAGCCGCTGGAATCAGATCCGTCTCAGGCTTTTCTGAGTGTGAAGAGAGATGTCTGGCAATGTGCTGACAGCAAATGAAAACAGTAGAAAGCTATGCAATGGACAAAGAATGAGTTTCCTATAGGCGAGACAAAAGCAAGCTGATTTCATATATACACTGATCAGCCATAACATTATAACCACCTCCTTGTTCCTACTTATTGTCCATTTGACTGGCTCCACTGATCATGTTTCTCTGTTTCTCTGTTCTTCTATGATCAGGACCCCCACAAAGCAGGTATTAGTTAGGTGGTGGACCATTCTCAACACTGCAGTGACACTGACGTGGTGGTGGGGTGTTAACAGTGCCAGCACTAGCCATTTGGGTGCCCTAAGCATCACACAAGCTATAACTGCCACTGCTTATATATATATATATATATACAGTATATATATATACAGTATATATATATATATATATATATATATATATATATATATATATATATATATATATATATATATATATATATATATAAACATGATTTACATATTTTTTATTGTAAATATGTCTTTACTATTATTATGATGGTTTTTGGTGCCTGCAGGCCACTTAATGCCCTATGTGCACCGCATGCTCCGCATGGGTGGAGCGCCGGCACTGTGTGTTAGTGTGCACTGCGCTGGAGTTCTGAAAGATGGACTACAGTCTGTAATTGTACTTATATGTCCAGTGGAGCTGATAAAATGGACAGTAAGTACATACAAAGAGATGGTTATAATGTTATGGCTGATCAGTGTACATTTTTCCAACATACACTGTAAAGGTACTGTACACGAAGGTTATAGTGTAAATTTGTCAGGACATGGGTGAGTGGTACAATTATATTCCCAAACTAATGGTACTGTACATGTCAGGGTGCCACCCCAGTGACAGGAAAGGTACTGACCGAGTGAAGGTTTATTGAGTGAAAGTGAAAGAAAAATTGGGATAATGAAACAGAGGGATCTCACCCCGGCAGGAGTGTTGGGATCGACTTTTCTTGCCAGGAGTTTCACAAGGTCATCTTTGGAGTGGGCAGCAGCAATGTGCAGTACAGTCCTGCCATCCTGTAAAACAGACAAAAACAGAACATTAGGCCTCAAAAGCACAGATTACATACACTAACTTTCAATACGTTCAACACTTTTTCAATAGAAATTGCGCCAATTTGACTGTATTTTGTCACTGGACCCAAATTCAAAATATGACTGATTATTTCAACCTATAATGTATTGTGCCATGTACAGTGGGATGTTTTTGTATTCTAGACCCCACAGCATTTTTTTCCTACAATGTAAAGTAATACTGAAGTCATCCAGACTATGAAAGAACACATAAGGAATCAAGTAGTAAACTTAAAAGTGTTAAACAAACCAAAATATTAAAAAGTAGACACACAACTGATGTCTCAAACACATTAAAGGGGCAAGAAATGCAAGTCATGAACTCTTGACAAGACACAGCTGTTAACTGAAAGCCATTCCAGGTGACTACCTCATAAAGCTGACTGAGAAAATGCCAAGAAAGCTGCATCTAAGCAAGAAGTGCCTACTGTGAAGACTGTCAAATATAAACATATTCTGGTTTGTTTACTTGTTTGTTTACTAAATAATTACAGATGTGTTTATTCATAGTTTGGGTGACTTTAGTATTAATCTACAATGCAGAACATTTTTAAACTGTCCAGAAGGTGTGTCCAAACTTTTGACTGGTACTGTACATGTTACATTACATTATTTACTCATCATTATTTAATTATCAGTATGATGTGACTGTTGGCTAACATCAGTTGTTAATTATCTGTAAATGCATTGGACCCAAGAAGTCCAGTTAATTGTTAAAATATGCAAATGTGTCTGAAATATTAAAAAAGTACAAATATTTTGGTATTAAAGACAATAACTTATAGCATATACTTATAGCCATAGTATGGATTTGGTACTGAGTATTGTGATACTACGCTTGGTTTATCAAAAGTATTGGTATTGTGATAACTGTATCTGAGAGATAATGAAATTGCCTACATTGGCCATTAAAGTCACATCAATTCCCACATTAACAGATGTTAAGTAAGTACTTTCTCTATCCTGTGTACTTGCCCGTTCTGAGATATACATTTACCTGTACAATATATCAGAAACAAATCAGTAGTGTTGTAGTCAAGACCGCACTGTCCGAGTCCAAGACCTTCCCGAGAACACAGGGGACCGAGACCGAGACAAGAACAAGACTTTGTGGAGTCGAGTCCAAGACCAAGACCGAGTCATTTAGGGGTCGAGACCGTGACAAGACCAAGACCAATGGACACCAAGACCGGGTCAAGACCAAAATGACAAATAAGTGGCCTTACAGATAAACTAACATCAATACTGTGCCCAGACCAGAACTAAACAAAAAATAAGCCAGGACTAAATAGCCAATATACTCAAATTAATCAACAACAACGAAAATTCAAATAAATAACACATTTATTATGCATTTTTAGAACAGTGCATTATTAACACAGAAATTTAAAAAAGCTGTCTAACAGGACTTTAGATTGCCCCTTAAGTTTTTCAAAAATGTGTCCTTTAACTTTTTTTTACAAGTTGTGGTATCATTTTATCTGTAATGGTTCCTCTCGAGACTAGTACGTACTTACTGTCCATTACATTTAAAAAGGGCCTAAAATTTTTATTTTCCACAACTGAAAGGGGCAGACTACAGCCTATTATCAGGTCCTCAATTACTGCATTACTGATCCAAACTTTATCACCGATGAAGTGGCGGACATGTCGGTGCAGAAGACGGCCTAGCCTGTACTGGCCGCCGGTCTTGTGTTGAGACTGGTGTAGCCAATAGTGCTGCTTGTGTGTGTGGGGGTGGGTGGGCGATGATTAAAAATACTCTTAATACTTAATACTCTTAATTCATTGGTTGTATCTAAAGTCACTCATACAGGGCTCCAACAATGTTGTGCTGAGGCGAGACCAAGAAAGATGGTCCCGAGACTGAGTCAAAGCCGAGTAAACATGAAGCCGAGATAGTGACAAGAAAAATGTAAAAATGTGCTCGAGTCCGAGACGAGTCCAAGACCTTGAAAATGCGGTCTCGAGACCAAGACCAATCTCAAGTACTGTCATGTCATGTCACACACCGTCATCGCTTCACGATGGTAGGCTACACAGACGAGTCACTTCTCTCCAATGCCTTCTGTCTCTGGTTGCTTGTAGCAGGCTAGCACCTGATAATCCAGTCCATGTCTTGATGTTCTCCATCCAGGTTATTCTTGGTCTTCCACGTCTTCTGACTCCTTCCACAAGTCCAGTCATCAGTCAATCAATAATGTATTACATTATATGAAACGACATTTAAGTGGTGCCCCCTGGACACTTGGTGCCTCACGTGCAGAGTGTGATCCACATAAGCAGTGCGCCGGCCCTGATTCACATAGTATTACCACTGCAAAAGGCCATTACTGTGATCATGATTTAATGCATATTGAGCACACAGTGTATGGACTTTGCAAGTTTGGCCAGCCATTTCATCTCAAATGCATCAGAGGCTGAGGACGGCAGATGTTCATGCTTTAATGGTAACAGAATCTACTCTGCTTTTCTAATATGCCATGCAAGCCATGGGACTCACAGGCATGGCTAGACATGGCATCCTCCCACCACAGAGCCAGAGAAAGAGTCACAGATCAGACGTTCTGCTGGTTTAAGGTGACAAAGCCTAGGTTTGTAAGTCTTCACAATCACCTTTTGGGAGCAGAGTTGCTCCAGGCAATTTTACACTGTATTTTGCTGACAACTGAAGAATTCAGCATTGATTACTATTAGGGATGCATGATGTTCTAATGTTTGTTAGCCTCACAGCTATTGTTATAAGCTACAGAAGCAAAACTAATTTAATTTTTGCTATTTCATAGCCTAATTATTATAACTTGAGCTGGATTACAGACTGAACTGATAGCTACTAAAACATGCTTATACTTATTATTATTATTTCCGCAGTAGAACTCAATTTCTCATGTTTTATTACACAAAAGGCACATTGACTTGCTTATATAACACACTGATATAAACCACAAGCCCAAAACTCGAGGGTCTGTAACACCAGCGTGCACAGTTCCTGTCAAAAACAGTCCAGAACAGCTCGATAAATAGGTGCTCTTGATCAACCGCTCGTCTGAAATGCTATTGGAGCCATTTATGAAGGGTAAGCAGAGCCCGAGCCTTTAATTGAGAACATTCCAGCAGGGTTACCATGCCAGCACCAGTGATGGTGAATGTGGTTTGGGCAGGAGGGCTGGTATGAATGCCAACCACAGGCCATCACACACAGCAAAAAAGTATTTATTGAGCTTGGGGAGTTTCCCCTCATCCATCGTCCTCAAGACAGTCCCAGTAAAAACACATCTAGGCCTCTACATTTGAACCTGTCCTATTTAACAAGCTTTCACAGCCTGACTCTCCATCTTTTTGGTCACCCTGCGTGATTCTTTTAAATAAACAAGCAGAATGGTCAAATAATAAAGTCTGCCAAATTGTAAATAATGGTAATTATGTTCACTAAATGAAAGAGTACTAATAGGGTAGCCAGGACATATAAGGTCCATTCCTTAAATGCCTGTGTCCAGACGGTGACCGGACAATGAAAGAATCTACTCTGCTATTCTCATCTCTTCAGCTTCAGCATGGCACGCCAGCCACGACACATCACAGGCAAGGTTAGGCTGATTTCTACAAGCCAAATAACACAACAACGTCAAGCTCAACACCACATATACTGGTTTTACTGGTGGCCAGAGTATACCATACTCCTGTAATAGTGACCAGGATACCAGAATCCAATACACAACATATACTGGTTTTACTGGTGGCCAGAGTATACCATACTCCTGTAATAGTGACCAGGATACCAGAATCCAATACACAACATATAGTGGTTTTACTGGTGGCCAGAGTATACCGAACTCCAGTAATAGTGACCAGGATACCAGAATCCAAAACACAGTCTATGCTGGCTGTGATGGCATGCTGGGTGGCTAGCTAGCTATTACACAAAGACATAATATATCCATGATTATCTAGTTTGAACTCGCATATTGATTGGAAATCTAAATATTTGGTCCAAACATGCTGATTTTAGTGTTTGGAAGATTCTTGCGGGCTTTGACTCCTTTTTCGTGGATTGTTCATGAACAAGACAAAAGAGACCGAGGCATCCCTGCAAGGTTCCATTGTAAAGGTCAGCATTAAAACTCACTCTCATTATGTCTCCTGTCCTTCTACGCAAATGACCTTTTCTCTGCTACCAGCTCCTCTTTCTACCAACTCACCCCTTTAACACTGTGCCCACAGGCTGCTGTAAACCTGACCATGACACTCCCTAAAAACCCTGAGGAAGACAACAAGGACAAACACTGTTAGCAACAAGGATAAAAAACTGTTAGCTATCCTGGACATATATATCGTCAGGCAGCAATTATTAACCCTCATACTGCAATTAAATAACCTCAAGTCTAAATATTTAACGCAATACACTTCAAATTGAGATAAGTGTTAGGAGATTTCTGACTACAGTGGCCCACAAAGTCACATCACACCAACATGTACAAAGCAAAAACAAAAGAACACAACAGCATTAAAGGAAAATGCAACTACATTAAGAAAATGCTGCATTAACCAAACACATTTGCCACACTGGAAATGCTCCCAGCTGCTAGGGGGTGCTGTTTAGCTGTTATTACATCCGTGAACAAAGGTCTGTCCTCTAGGCAGTAAAGCAAGTTTCTGGCTCGTACTTTTGGTACAACGTCAACAGCTAAACAGCACAGTTTTAGGAAGTTTTAGAATGTTTCTGGTCTGCACCTACACAGTAAATCTGCCAGTGTTAAATCAACACTATTAGAGTTAAATTAACACTGAGGGTGTCAAAATGTAACACTCTCAGTGTTAATTTAACTCTAATAGTGTTGATTTAACACTGGCAGATTTACTGTGTAGTAGGTCAGGGGTTCATCCTACAGTAAGATAATGACCCAAGTCCAAGCTCTGCCAGAACTACCTCAGGAAAAAACAACAAGATGCTCAGCTTGAAAACATGGAGTGGAGCACAGTCTCCAGACTTAAACCCCATCCAGCTGATTTGGGGTGAAGTGAAAATCAAAGCAAACCTACAAGTGTCAACATTTATGTGATGTTCTGCAGCAGATTAGTGAAGAACTGTCTGAAGAATGTTTGATGTCTGTTGTAGAAAGAAAGTCATGAGTGTGTTCAGCTGTTATATCTGACAAAGGTGCTACTTTGTGTCCAAAGTTTAGACACATTTTGGTCTGTAAACTGATTCCATGAGTTCTTATTTAACTCCTATACTTTCATTTCAGAGTCAATGAGACATTAAACTCAATCATTTTTAATACAGAACCTGGAATTATTTATTTTTTTAGACAATTTTTGCCACTTTTCTCCCCTTCCCAATGTGGTAATAGACAATTAGCCCATCCCATCCACTAGGGGACTCTCCCCATCACTTTGCACTGTCCCTGACTCCAGGAGGGTGAAGACATGCACACGCCTCCTCAGCTGTGTGTGATGCAGCCACCGCCTCTTTCCAAACTTCCGCTGATACACCGTCACTTGGGAGTCAACGTGCTAGGAGGAAAGCTCAGGATTCCCAGCTCCGAATGGACCAATCAGTAGACGCCTGAGCCAGCAGACATTGCAATGTGTGAGTGATAGGGAGAATTAAGGTGCCATCTACCTGCCCAGAGAGAGCACTGCCATTTTTTGCTCTCTTGGGCCCCAACTGTTGATGGCAAACAGCATGACCGGGATTCAAACTCACGATCCTCTGTTCACAGTGTCAGTGCCTTAGCCTGCTGAGCCACTCGGGGCCCAAAATTTGTATTTTAGTAGTGTATTTAGGCTAACAGTGAACAGTACATTGGCAGACCATCACTATAAACTGATTCAACATGTACACTGCTGTGTATAACAAAATCAATGAGAAATGATCACGTACACTCCACACTGGAGAACAGTATAATGACATTATGTACATTGGAGATCCTGGTGTGTGTGCAGGTGCAGTGAATTAAAAACTGGGCACTTCTTTATGAAACCATGACATCAATTTCCCTTCATAAACTATTTCCATTAAATCACTTAATTACAGACTAATTAACTGCACATGTTCAGCAGGCTGGGAGCTGAAAACTTACATCTGAGTCCTTACAGACAGTGGCTGCATTCAAAACTGCATTATACTACAGAGTGTAACAACACACTCATCTGACAATTTGACTTGATCTATGATACTGAAGGCACAGTTCAAAATTCTCACGATACGAAGGAGAGAAAGAAAAATGATGGTATTTAGTAATGATACACTCAGGCCATGAGTTGTAAAGGTAATTTCATGGCATGGGCTGCTTCTTTACCTAAACAATCAGGAATAACTTTAATATTAGTCAAGAAATTGCAACAAAATTATAAATATAAAATATACTTGGTTAGGTTACAGTTGGATGTTTTGGTATTTTTATTTGGTTGGATATATTAGAACATGATTGCCTCTCAGTCCTGAGGTCTTGGGTTCAAGTCCCCATCTGGGTGGAGTTTCCATGTTCTCCTCGAGTCTCCTCCCACAGTCCAAAAACATGGAGGTCAGGTGAATTGGTTACTCTAAATTGTGTGTGCCAAGTGATAGACTGGCGCCCTGTTCTGGGATTGACTAGGATAGTCTGTAATGCCCTGCCCTGTGCCCAGTAGTGGATATCTTAAGTGGATAAGATAATGGAAGGATGGATGGATGGATATATTAATTCCTTCCATAAACGTAAGACTAGTATTGTTTTGTTATTTTTTTGTTCTCCACCTTACCGTTACATTATTCATTGTTTTGTTTAATCAACCTTGGTACTGCTAAGTTTCAGAACGTATTATGTCACTGTAAAGCCTTTTCTACATGAAGTTTGAAAACTCAAAGGTCTCAATAGTTTCGGTGCGGCCCAACAAAGACCAACCAACTTACTAACAACACTAAAGCCAGGCTGGGCGAGTGCTGGACTGAGTTGTTGGGAAATGTCTGTTTTCCACTATGCATTGTCACATCTTACTGATGCATCTTGTCATTCTGCAACGCAACATCACAATGCCATGATGCATTGTTACACCCCTATGCTATTGAGCAGTGTCCAGACCATGTCCAGAGTTGCCAGATTCATGGTTTTCCTCCCACTTGGGCTTATTTTCTGTGCAGCCACTAAGCCAGTCTTACCTTAGCTGTTTCCCCAGGACACACTCCAAGCTCCAGCAGCCTCTCCACTATAGCAAGACGGTTCTCTCGCACCGCAATCATCAGAAGGCTCAAGCCAGACTCCTTTAAATAAAGAAACAGAACATTCTCACCAAGAGAAACACCACTCCAGCATTTCAGAGCAGCCAGGAAATTTTCGCGGTTATAAGTACGGCATAAGCAGAACTATGCATCAGCCTATTTTTATACTAATTAACAACAAAGTCTATTCAATACTAGTCATGCATTATTCCATTGTATTCAGCCTATATAACACAACTATAATCAAAGTCCAGTTTGTGATACCTGGATGGACATACAGCGCCAGTCAAAAGTTTGGACACACCTTCTCATTCAATTTTGTCCTACACTGTAAATGAACACTGACGTCATCCAGACTATGAAGGAACACATAAGGAATCATGTAGTAAACTTAAAAGTGTCAAACAAACCAAAACATGTTTTAGATTTTTCAAAGTAGACACACAACTGATGTCTCAAACACATGATTGATGACAAACCACTGAATGTCCAGGAGGGGTGTCCAAACGTTTGACTGCTATGGTATACTATATGGACAAAGGTACTAATACATCTTCTCATTCATTGTTTCTTCTTAAATCAAGTCTCTATTGCCCTTTAAAGGTTTATACTAGAATTTGGAGCATTGCTGTGATGATTTGATTTCTTTCGGTGACAAGAGATCAGGATGTTGGATGTTGGACCACCCCACCTCATCCCCAACTTATCCAAAAAGTATAGGATGGAGCACCATCAATCCAGAGTTCCAGGACTCCACTGCTCAGTGCTGGGTGGGCAATAGTTTCACATTTATCTGCTCTAGAAAGTCTTATTCTACTGGTGATCTGTCAGCAATGGGTGCAGTAGTAATAACAGCTGAATGCATTGATTAAATAGGATGTCCATATAGTACTGATGTGCATTTAAGCTAAACAATGTTTGGTGGCTCTTTATGATAAAACCCCTGCAGAGTGCAGACACACTCACCTCGTCCACTTGGAGGATTTCTGGATCTCTTTTGTCTAATGCTCGGATCGTCTGTTCGAGTGCAATCCATTCTCCTCTGAGAGAAAGCTGAAGCAGACGCTGAACTGTCCCGGAGTTTACAGCAGCACTTTCTGACATCTTCTCAGGGCATAACTCACTCTAACAACCAGCAACTAATCTAACCCTCCTCAGAGACCAGTCAGCCAGTCAGTCAGGCAGTCAGTCAGTCAGCCAGTCAGTCAGGCAGTCAGGCAGTCAGTCAGGCAGCCAGTCAGGCAGTCAGAGGACTCGTGCAGGTGTGAGATGTGGAGCTCTGAGTGGTCTCAGTAGGAGGTCAAACACACTGACTGCCCCACTCTATCTGTCTCTTTGTGTGTGTCTGCTGCTTGTGTTCCTGACTCCACCTTAAACGGATCCCATTACCTTGGAAACGACCAAATTGACTGGGTCCCAAACACTCAGTGAGACTCTTAACACTGTTAAAAGCTCAGCTTCGGTAAACCTCTGCAGCTTCTACAAAATAAATACTGAGAGACTTTTTAGGTTTGTCTTTTTCTGGTTTAAAGCATAATATATATTAAGAATGTAAAATAGACTCTTAAATGAAGAAAAGACGATACTGCAAGAAAAAGAAAACAAACAAAAAAGACAAAGCAGGTAAAAACAGGTTATAAATGTTTATTTATCCATCCATCCATCCATCATATACTGCTTATATATATACTATATATATATATATATATATATATAATTTGTTTATATTATTAGTTTATTATAGTTATTAATGAAATGGGTGACAGCACTTTTTGTAACCCCAAGGCTAATATCCCAAAAACAATACTGACACCATTCATTCAATCATTCATTCAGAAGGGCTTGGTGATTAGCACATTTGCCTCTCAGCACTGAGGTCTTTGCTATGAGTTCCCATCTAGTGGAGTTTCCATGTGCCTGCAGGGGTGTCCTCTGGGGTCTCCAGTTTCCTCTCACAGTCCAAAAACATCGAGGTCAAGTGAATCGGTTACTCTAAATCAGGGGTGTCAAACTGCAGTCCTGGAGGGTTGGATTCCTGCACAGTTTGGTGATCGTTCTGATGTTCAGGTGAATTGGGTACTCTATATTGCCCTTGTTTGTGTGTGTGCACCCAGCGATGGATTGGTGCCCTGTCCTGGGCTTGGCTAGGACAGTCTGTAATGTCTTGCCCTGTGCCTGGTGAGGGTGTAGTTGACTGAACGTGACCCTGATGAGGATTAAGCAGAAGATAATGGATGGATGTTCAATCACATGTAATAATATCACAAGAGATCTGTATTATTTTGGTCTTTTTGGTACTGAAACATCTTACACATATCCAGTGTCCAGCGTCTTCTAAGAGTTACAGAACATACTTTACTAGATGTCTCCAGCAGGTCCTGAATCTCTTTAGCATAGACAAGATAAGTGTTTCAGATTAATCTGTGGTGCCATATCTAACAGGGTCTGTAGTCAGTTCAAAGCCTTTTACATGGGTGTATGACTAAGGCCTCTGTGTTCTTCTTCTTCTTTCTTTTCCTTGATGTCTGAGGTACATCTACAGATAACATGCATTAGTCTGAACTGATCCTTTTAATATTTCAGCATCCAGTTCTTTTCTCCAGTTCAGGCAGTGATGCTGTATGCATGGAGATTTGCTTTTTGGGGGCAGATTTCTATTATTCAGTACGTTCACCCATACATCTCCTGTACACTGCAGTTATACATTATGCACAGATCGCCAGCATCCCATGCTAATACCTCACTGCAGCGACAGACGACTGATGGAAATGGCTGAATGGGTAAATCAAAGCAACCTGGGCTTCCATACCACCTCAATAGTGCCACAGGCCAATCGCCTCCATGCCACACCACACTGGTGCAGTAATTCAATATTCAAGGAGACCAAACCAAGTACTGATTGTATATAACATACATACTTTTCAGTAGAACAACATTTATGTATTAAAAATTAATTTTTAAATTAGTCTTATATAATATTCTATTGTTTTGAGATACTGACTGCTGGGTTTTCATTGGCTGTAGACCATAATCATCAACATTAAAATAAATAAACACTTGAAATAGACACTCTGTGTGTAATGAATATATATAATATATGAGCTTTTTAATTGATTAAAAAAATCATTTTTAAATTGAATTACTGAAATAAATTAACTTTGATATCCTAACGTTTTGAGATGCATCTGTATGTAATGATTATAAGCGCACTGGTGAAACATTCAGGCTTCTCTGCTGCCATCTCTTGGTTATACACGTCCACACACTTCAGTCAGTCATCACATGATAACCGAGCAGCGTAGTGATACGCCTTAGCAAAACTCGACAGCTGATTGGTCCGCCAGAGTGTCAATTCGCGACTGTAGCGATTTGATTGGTTGAGAACGCCTCTCTACATCACGTGGTGAGGAAGAAGCGGAAATATAATCCACAAAGTAGCCTACCACGTCTCTTCAGCAGCAGACAGACAGTAACGGTGGGAATTTGAGCAGGTATGTATTTCATATGCAACAGTAAGCAAAAGGGTTATTTATTCAGGTTGATATTTCTGTAAGAGCTAGAAGAGTCGTGTTTATGACTGAAGTTTTACAGTCCGTGTACTTACACGTTCAGCAAAAAGGTTTGTAAACAAATATTTAACAGTGATATGAAGGTTACATACAGCCCAGTGCTAATATTACTTTTTAATACAATTAATCTGCAGTTTAACACTGTTAGAACTATCTTCTGTGTGGATTCTAACTTAAAAAAAATAGCTAGTCTTGTGACTGTAAGTTTGCCGATTCGAACTTTGGGCTGACTGAGCAAGGCACCTAACCCTCAACAGCTCCCCGGGCACCGTGCATAGGTCTGCTCACTGCTTCAGCCACGTTTTCAGAGCCTAGTGTGCGTTTCACTGCACAGATTGGTTAAAAGTGAAGCTCAAATTCTGTTGTGTTACTACACTTAATATCAGTATCAAAATCAAAGTTCTGGTATTGTGACATCCCTAATAATGATTAGACTAGACTGTGACCCTTTAGAATCCTTACCTTTTAACTCCACTGTAGTCTTATCACATTTGATAAACGTTTCCAGCTGTCAGCAATTGCAGAGTTAGACTAGGTGGAGTCTCTTGGTCTCTAAACCAAAGTCTTTGAGATTTCTCTTCACAGGATCAGGACTGGGACATCTGAGAAGCATGTCTTACCTTCCAACTCTCTTCAAATATGTGGATGAGCACCAGGAGCAGTACATCGAGGTAGACAATACATTCATTCTCTTATTACAGGAAGAGATCACTGGGGAATAAAGACATTTCCACATTTTAGTTCAGTGTCCCAAGTTTCGTTGAAGGTTTCAAGGTTAGTAGGGCTCCAGGTTACTTTGTTTCAGGCCCCATGATGATGCAAAACTTGTCATTTTATCAGGTCTTTAAAGCACTATTGGGGTTGGATTAGTACACGTCTTCTCAGTGTTGAAACTCTTGCATCTGGCTAGTAACAGCAAGAAACAATCTTTATTCTCCAACGTGAGATGACGTCTGCCGGGAAAATTATAGAGATTTGCTTATGAGCAAGACTAAAACGAACAGATGAGCACCTGAGTTGGATAAAAACAGCAGGTAATGTAAAAAAAATCACCACAGACCTCAGTTTAAAAATGAAATTACCGCAGTACTGTCAGCGCCCCGTAATTTTAATCCAGTCTCAATAGGGCTTAAGAGAGCTTTTCAACTCCTGCCAAACTAAGCACATTGTTAACCCCTTAAACCAGGTACACTATGTAGGTATTAAAGGTTTTCCAAAAAAAGGCGAATGTAAAGGTCATCACCCAAAAAGACATTATGACAAAAAAAGTTAATTTATAGTGAAACAAATTGTGATGATGCTAGTTTTATAATCTCCTGCAGCTTTTAAATGTTTGCCTCAATAGTCTCCAAACATAACCTGACTCTGCTGTTTTGCTGTCATGTTAACGTCTCCAGCGTCTGGCAGAATGGGTGGGCGTGCAGAGTGTCTCAGCCTGGCCGGAAAAGCGAGGAGAGGTCAAGAAAATGATGGAGATGGCGGCAAAGGATATTGAGAGGCTTGGAGGCACTGTGGAGTTGGTGGACATTGGTAAAGAGAAGGTGTGGTTCTATCTGACTTGGTTTGTATTCACTCGTGCAGAGGTGTGAGCACACCATGTAAAAATATAAGCCTATAAAAATAAAATAAGCCTAGCTTTGTCATTGTGGAATGGCCTGGATTGCCAAATATTTCCGGAAACTAAAATCTCCCAGTAATTACCACTTGAGTGATATATCTAGTAAATGAACTGGGTGGTGCAGGTTGTTCATGTTTTGAATTGCATCTCATTCAATATGTACTTGTTTGTTCTCTGTGTTAGCTGCCTGGAGGCGAAGAGATTCCTCTTCCACCAATCATCCTAGGCAGGCTGGGCTCAGACCCTGGCAAGAAGACTGTATGCATTTACGGTCACCTTGACGTCCAGCCAGCGAACATTGATGACGGCTGGGACTCTGAACCTTTTACCCTGGTGGAGAAAGATGGTATGGCCTGTGATTATTATTTGAGCAATTAATTAGAGCAATAGCTACTCTTGATTGGTCCCTGCAGGGGAATTCCATTCTGCATTTAACCATCCAGTTAAACCAGTAGTGAACACAGCGCACACACACAGCAGTGGGCAGCAGCGCAATTGGAGTTTAGATGCATCACGCAAGGGTGTTTCAGCTTTTGTTTGCTGCATCAGTGGATCGAACCAGTGCCCTTTGTGTCCCAAGCCTACTTCTCCAACCTTTAGGCCACGACGGTCTACAGTTTTAGACAAGGGTTCCCGTACTAATATTTATTTATTTCAGTCTTAATCACCTGAGCCACAATATTAAGCTTTTTCTGGTAAAAATTAATTTTACACAAGTTCCTTTTCTTCAGCTTTTACTTCCTAGGTCTCTCTCTCTCTCTCACACACACACACACACACACACACACACAATTGAGATGATTTTTTAGTGTTTCAGAACACTTTTGCTTGTTTATTTTATGCGGCTATTAAAGATTACTAAAATCCAAACATGGAGAAGCAGCGTTTAGCTTTTAAATAGAACCAATCGATGGAGAACATTAAAAGAACCCCAACTGCAGACACTTTTAAATCCAGACTGAAACGGTTTCTATACTAATTCAGTTTTAAACAATATTTACACTTTATTCTGTAATGGCACCACTGTAACACTTTATATAATAGCTTTCATTAATAGCTCATTAACTAATGATTAATAACTGAACAAATCATTAGTTCATGAGAATTTTAACATGAACAAATGTTTATAAATGACAGTTCATGTAGTTACTAATGATTGTGTTCATTTTTGCAAATGTTAACAAATCATTAGTAAATCATTTGTTAATGAAATTCTCATAAACTAATGATTTGTTCAGTTATTAATCATTAGTTAATAAGCTATTAATGAAAGTTATTATAAAAAGTGTTAGCAGCCCCACTATACTTATTTTAAATGATTTCACTTTTAAATCTATTGTATAACTATTTTCTTTTTTGTCTTTTAATTCTACTCACTTATTTTAATATGTAAAGCATGTTGAATAACTGATATATGAGAGGTGCTATAAATAAACCTGCCGTGTTAGGACTATAAGATGAAAGCAATTGAACTGGTTGATTAGCTTCCTCTCTAACTTTAGTAACCAAGTAGCTAATATTAACTTGTGAATGTGGCACAAATAGTGTTCATATCACACTCTGCCAATGGTCTGTGTTTAGTAACTTGGAGATTGAGAAGTTGAATAAATACCGCCGCTTCAAGGTTGTCGTCATCTCAGGAAAAGATTAATAAAGCTACATGACTATGCACTCATTTATAGCTGACCATACACAAGGCTGGATAAGTACTTGCATTGCTAAACGTGTGCTGGCACCTGGTCTTTACAGAGGGTTTGAAGTAAGCATGATATGTTAGCAAAATGAAAGCCTTTGGAAATTTTCTTGACCGTGGCTCATAAAGCCAACGTGATGAATTAGCATTAGCAACGTTGATTACTTATGGAAGTACTGAGCTTTTCTGAACTTCATGATCCAAATAATCCAAAACACAAGTGGCACTGACTAAGCACTTATTTTGTAGCTTGCAGCAGAGAGTTCTTTCTCACTTCCTTTTGAGAAAGTCCTGAATCAGTAACCTTGTGACTTGTGTGCTGATGACTGCACAGCCGCTTCACCTTAAAATAATGCAGAACTTGTTACAGTGACATTCCTGCTGTTGAGATTGTGTAATAGTCAAATGCTCTGCATTGTGGAATGTTTTATGACTCAACTCGACAGTCAAAAAATCAGAATATGAATAAACTCATAAATGTTAGGTTCATTACATGTGAAGTGACATTTCAAGCCTTTTTTGTCAATGGTATTCAGTATGGCTGATAACTGGACTGTTGTTCAAATCCTCTTTTCAGATCAGTATTACATTTTATTTAGTAATCAAACTCCTGGAGTCTGGAGGAAGAGTGTAGAGAGGTGTCTGAAGTCCAGTGTGTAGTTTCTGCAGTTTGACGGTTTGAGGTGGCCTGTCATCTGCTGGTGTTGGTCCACTGTATTTTATTAAGTCCAAAGTCAACACAGCATCTATCAGGAGATTTTGGAGAATGCCCACATTGCCAAAACTATCAAATGGTTTGCTGACCATGATATTATGTTTAAGGCATTTGGCATCTAGAGTGATGTACAACAGTGTTTTA
Organism: Crenuchus spilurus; assembly: GCA_036984385.1. Taxonomy (NCBI): domain Eukaryota; kingdom Metazoa; phylum Chordata; class Actinopteri; order Characiformes; family Crenuchidae; genus Crenuchus; species Crenuchus spilurus. Next base: position 40,863 of record BRDA01001062.1, on the reverse strand, counting down.
TTTGCTTTAAGAGAATTATCTCAGCTAGTACAGACAGGTTAGTCCAAACTACTCTTCAGTTCAGACACTGTTAGAACAAAACCATCACTAATACCTAGAAAAAAGGAAAGATACACAATTACACACAATATAAGAGCTTTACAATACAATTACAATAAGTGTTTTCAGTCTGTGTGTGAAGACTGTGATGAAAGATGTGAAGATGTGTGTGAAAACTAAACATACACCGGAAACCTTAAAAGGTCTACTTGTCAA
>BRDA01001062.1:18243-34138 GCA_036984385.1 Crenuchus spilurus | reverse complement strand
ACACTAATAGTAAATTAATTTTTTCCATTTGACTGTAACATATAATTAATGTACATTTCACTGTGTATATTCGGAAAAGACAAACTTACAGCTATGACAAATTTATATGCACTCAGCATTCGATATCGAAATGTTAATTATTTAACTTTAGTATTTTTCGCATTTGTACTTTCCCACTATTGTAAGTCGCTTTGGATAAAATCCTCCGCTTAATGTAATGTAATGTAATGTAATAAATAAAAATAAATAAATAATAGATACTAAAATTTCTGAAGCAGCAAAAAACATGAATTATTATTTTTATTGTCTCTATTCCACTATTATGTGGAAAAGTGTTCAAAATTTTATTTGAAACTAAATTTCTAGTCTTTTTGTTTTTACTGTTGTTTGGCTTATAGCTAATAAATCAGAAATCCAGAATATCAAATTATTAGAATATATCAAATTAAGTAAATTACTATTTAAACAGTATCGACATTCAAACAGAAAAGGCTTATATGTGTCACTTTACATGTAATTAATATACAATGTCAGTTTACCTTTTTTAATTAAATGATAATCACACTAACTTTTTATGATTTATTTATTTGTTGTTATTATTATTATTATTATTATTATTATTATTATTATTATAGTACAGTGGAACCTGTTTTCATCATTAATCTGTTCTAAAGTGTCTGATGATAACAAAAAAAAACCAGCCAGCAGCCTTTGTTTTGTACACCCGTTCTCGGCCACTATTTATTTTCGCACCCATTTTCAGGCGGTAGCTCTGCTTGCCATTGCTTTAGTGTGACGTGTTTTAGTTTGTTCTGAGCATTATCAACAAGAAACAAAGCCAGAAATAATGATGAACACATGGGTGGATGCTTAATTTTTGCTAAATTAGCAGCGAATCACGTGGACACGCCAAATGGAAACTGGGCGAATGAACAACAACTGGGACAAAATTTCCCTGAAAAAAGTCGCCAATAACCGACTTAATATAATCCACTGTATACTGCCACATCAAAAAAAAAAGTTTTGTGGGAAAAGTTTATTGCTATTCATATTGCCATTAAAAAGGCTTGAATTGTCACTTCACATGAAATAAATATAAAATGTCAGTTTACCTTTTAAAATTAAACTGTGAACATAAATTAAGTTTAATGATATTCAAATACATTACATTACATTACATTGCATTACATTGCATTTAGCGGACACTTTTATCCAAAGCGACTTACAATAGTGGGAAAGTACAAATGCGAAAAATACTAGAGTTGTACTAGTATTTACTAGTACTAGTATACTAGAATTAACATTTGTATATCGAATGCTGAGTGCATATCAGTACTCATGTGGAGTATTTGGGATCACTAGAGCAGGTGCTCTTTGAAGAGCACGGATTTTAGGAGTTTCTTGAGCCCAGTGAGGGACACCTCTGCTCTAGTGGTGGTAGGCAGCTTGTTCCACCATCTGTGAACTACTGAGGAGAACAGTCTGGATTGCTTTGTGTGAATGTTAGGCAAAGCAAGGCGACGTTCAGTGGAGGAGCACAGCGACCGGGCAGGGACATAAGCTTTTAGGAGCGAGTGTGGATAAGAGGGAGCCTGCTCCGTCATCACACAATATTTGATGATACACTAATGTTAAGTTTTAAGTTATTCTAAATTAACTATGTACCCAGTTAATCAAATTATGTGGTCAAATTTTAGATTTCAACTCCTCTAATTCATGTAATTGAATGGTTGGGTCTGAGATTTAACCCTCTTGCTACTGCTGAACCAGGGCCTTGGAGTCCATTAAAGAAAAGTTAAAATTTCTGTATAATTTATATTCTTTTCTTTTTTCTTAACAGGTCCAACTACATACAGGGCACCAAAATGTTGGGCGCTTACTTCCATGAAGTATCTCAACTCAGTTAACTGGACCCGTTTGGATCAGTATAACCAGACAGCCTTGACAATATGAAAATTTTCTTATATATTACAAAATTAAGACTTTTTTTGTAAGAAAAAGCTGCCAGTTATGATACCAAATGCCAGATCATGACCTCAGTTTCAGTCATTTTCCACCAGTGTTTCCATGGGTTTGTTCTGTAGAAATTTAAGTGAACAAAATCATTTGCATTTTACTTTCCTGCATAAATATTACTGATACCTCTCTACAACTGAGCCTTTAAGTGTTTTCCCATACAAACGCACATCACTGTCTAAATGCATCATGTAATCAGCTTCATTCATGCTTCTGTGGAAGCTAGTTAATTTTGTTGATCGCCAGGCATTTTAATATCACAATGTAACTGACTTCAGTCATAACACACTCTACACAATGTAATGACTGGAATGTATGGGATTGTATCACTTTTTCATTTCTGTGCTTAATCCAGTACTGCTCTGAATAATCAGTGAAAATAATTGACTGGTTCGTTGTTTGGAAGCTAAAACTCTTTAGTTTTAGGTGAGTTTTGTGTTATACTGAAAACAGAAAGTGTATACGGTTAAAAGCTGTTCTTTACCTCATGCAGAATGTATCCATTGTACATTAACTCACATCAACAATAAAGAAACATGAATCAGTCATCAGTCTGCATCATTCATCAGAGCTCTGGCTGTACCTTCTACAGCTCTGTCAATGGCTCGTCAACTGTCATCATTTATATTCATTACATGTCAAGCCTCTGTTTGTTTTACTGTTGATCAGTATGATTTATAGCTCAGAAAAAGGCTCGAAATTTAACTTTACATGTAACAAATGTACAGTGCCAGTCAAAAGTTTGGACATTCAGTGGTTTTTCATGATTTAAAAATGTTCTGTATTGTAGATTAATACTAAAGTCATCTAAACTATGAATAAATACATATGTAATTATTTAGTAAACAAACAAGTAAACAAACCAGAATATGTTTATATTTGACATTCTTCACAGTAGGCACCTCTTGCTTAGATGCAGCTTTCTTGGCATTTTCTCAGTCAGCTTTATGAGGTAGTCACCTGGAATGGCTTTCAGTTAACAGCTGTGTCTTGTCAAGAGTTCATGACTTGCATTTATTGCCTCTTAATGTGTTTGAGACATCAGTTGTGAGTCTACTTTGAAGAACCTAAAACATGTTTTGGTTTGTTTAACACTTTTAAGTTTACTACATGATTCCTTATGTGTTCACTAAGAGTCTGGATGACTTCAATATTCATTTACAATGTAGGAACAAAAGAAAAACTTTTGACGGGTGCTGTAAATGATGTTTAACAATAGTTATATCATTTTTTTTAATACTAGTGCCTCCCTAAAGATAAGATTATTGTGAAAAGCTCATACATTTAAAAAAAGTAAACTCATATATCAATAAAGGCTTGAAATATCACTTTATGAGTAATGAATATAAAATATGACCATTTTATGAACAATTAACTTTTTTACGATATAAATTTTTTGAAATGCACTATTAATCTGTAGTAAATTAACATATGGCAACACTTTATAATAACTTTCATTAATAAGCCATTAACTAATGATTAATAACTGAACAAATCATTAGTTCATGAGAATTTGAACATGAACAAATGTTTATAAATGGCAGTTCATTATATATATTTCATTTTTATTCATTTTTGCAAATGTAAACAAATCATTAATAAATCATTAGTAAATCATTAATAAATCATTAGTAAATCATATGTTAATGAAATTCTCATGCACTACTGATTTGTTCACAGTTATTAATCATTAGTTAATGAGCTATTAATGAAAGTTATTATAAAGTGTCACTGAGCTTTACAGCAGTTCACTCATTATTTGGGAAGCGTACTGATCTTGGATTAACTTTGCTTGACCATTACATCACATTCACTCAAATGTAAAAGCCAAAAAAGCTGGTCTAGGATCAGCATTCCCACTGTGACACTCCTGATAAACAAGGCCTCTGGTTATTAGGCTTAAAATAATACAATGCAGCGTCAAAGGCCAAGAATAGATGTAGGTTAGCTTTAGGCTATATTGCAATATTCAACATCACTCCTGATATCCGATTCCACATGACAGATCGTTACATCGCCTAGGCGTGCTGTCAACTACAAATGCTTCACGTTGTGCGAATTTGTGCTTCGAAGCAGCTAGAGAAGGAAAACAAACGTGCGTGGCCACAGAATACTTCCAGTGCTTTTGATTTAATGCACTTCACAGCCTGAACGGCTCAGCTTTTGCCTTTGATGCCGTGACATGAGGAGGGGGAGAGGAAAAAAAACAGGCTATTAAATAAATATATTTACTGCCCTGCTAAATCTGTGTCTGCTGGTGTGCTCTGTGGTGCCCACAGGTGGACTGACAGCACACCGGTGGGTCTGTCCTCCGCACGCGGGAGGTCACATCTATCCCACACTCCCCCTCTCGTAGCCTGAGGAAGGGCGTAAGTGCAGGCCCCGGCGAGGTGGACGGATACGAATGGACAAACTTGTCTGGTGGCGCTAACTTTCAGTGACGGCCGCTCTCCAAATGGGAGCGGACAGCCTGTCTCTGCCCTTAAGATTCGTTATGTCTCTCCGTTTTCCTCTGCTCTGTTCAGAACAGTAAAGGTCTGTTGGACTGGTTTTTTCCCCTCCTCCTCCTCCTCCTCCCCTCCATAAATTCACTATGTTGAAGTGCACATCGCTTTTGCGAGACACCATGGCCTGTGGCGGAGGCTGTCAGCAGGAAAAGGCGCGTGGTGGAGGCTTTTGAATGCAGAGCCGTGTTTACCAGGCTTTGCTTTGAGCTCCAAAGCCACGGTAGATTAGGCTTGATTGGTGAAAGGGATGTCACAGCTCAAAGCGAATACAGGTTTTTCTCTTTTATAGACTGAACAGGGAGGTGTATTATACAGGAAGGTGGTGAGGAGACATTCAAATGCCGTGATGCACCATTCAGTATGCTTCATGTGATTCCAGAGAAACTGGGACTCCAGTATTAAACAAAACTGGGATTCAGCTGAAAAGCTCTTGCTAATAATAGATGGTAATGTTTAAGTGTAGCTTTATATATTTGTGACATTATTTAGGTTTGGAAAAGTGTGAAATTTGTAACTTAACCTCTTACACTCCGGTGGTGTTTTCCTTCATTTTCGCCTGATTTGTCATGGTCTAGTATTAAGGATTATTACTCCCTACCTGCATAGAATAAATGCAAACTGTTGGTGTTTTTTGTTCAAGAACCCTTCAAGGTAGAAGAATAATGTGTTTTGTATGATGAGTGATTCAATTTTCTTAAGTTTTGCTTCTAAATGTCAAAAAAAGCAGGCGTTCAGTGATATTTTTTCTTAAAATATTTTTTTTTATACTCCATATTACAGTATTTAGACCATCTGTGATCCATTTTGTGGCTCAGATGTGTGTATTTATATGTGAACTTGTACTAGAAAAAAATCTGAGTGCATAACTTTACTTCCTGTTTTTTTATTTAAATTTAAAGTTCAAATTCAAGTTCAAGTTCAAGGTCATTTTAAAGTGTTCTACAGTTTCTAAGCTAAAAACAGCTTTTTACACACATTAGTACAAATTTGCATTAGATCTGTACTATTAGGGACATAAACCATCCTGTCCTATAAACCAGATACAGATTTCAGCACAAAGGTCACATGAGGTCATAACTGGCATTTAAACCTAGTCAAAATGCTTAAAACAGCCATAAAATACTTTCCTCAAGTAGAAACAACTAGAGACATTTTTAGTCGTTTTTCTGTTGACACAGAATTCTCGATATTCCAGCATTTCCCAACCTAATCTCAATCTGCCATGTTTGGACGATACAATCAATTACCACAGACAAATGTTTGCCTAGTAAAGGAAAACCTTTTCCTTAAAATATCAATGTAATTTCCCCAAATTGGGATACCCAAGATAGCCCAGATCAAAACATCACAGCCCAGGTCTACTAGTTAACCAGCAGTGGATTGGAATGGAAATTCCCTTCACCTGTCGCAATACAGCAATATTTACGCTCTCTCTAATGTTTCCTGCTTAATGATTGATGCTTGTGTGAACTCTCGGTGTGAGCATTGTCAGAGTTGGTTAATCTAATGGTTCCCCAAAAATGTAACACTTTTACACAATTTTCCATTTACCTCACCAACAAAAACACTACAACTCAATAGTCGCCAAGATATCCCCGAGTGGCTCAGTGGACTAAGGCGCTGTTACTATGATCCGAGGATCGCAAGTTTGAATTCCAGCTCATCGGCAGCCGGGATAGCAAAAGTTGGAAGTGTTCTCTCTAGGTGGGTAAGATGGCACCCAGCACTAATAAGTAATGTTGGCTGACTCAGGTGTCTGCCAGGTGATACATCAGAACTGGGGATCCTGCGCTTTCCTCTGAGAACGTTGGCTGCCCGGCGGCGATGTATCGGCAGAGGCAGAGCTTAATGAATTCCTCTGATTGAATGCAACCATCTTGTGCTGGACGTCCTATTCCACTTTTACCTAAAATGAAAATGAAAGCCACAAAGACTATGTCACTCTTTCATTCATGACCCACAGCTCACCATCTTGGTTAAAAGGAACCAAAAGGAACTATGGTCCCGGTCCCTAATGGGTGTGAATACCTAGTCAGGGCCACAGTGAGTCCTCATACACTAACAGTGGGCGCTGGGCAAGGCATTCCACTATTTTAGCCATAGTAAGGACAGGATGACAATCCATCACTGGGCACAACCACCAAGGCAATTGAGAGTATCCAATTCACCTGACCTCAGCGCTGAAAGGCAAATGTAACCACTGTGCCATCTGTAAGCAAAAGCTGTCCATCACTTCAACATTGTACCAACATGAAATTAGAGTTGCTTTATATAGATCTAAGCCCAATGCATCTGTAATTAAACTATTATATTAGACTATTATTGCTGTTATGTATAGGGGGCAGCCATGGCCTAGTGGTAAGGATCTGGTCTTGTGACCAGAAGGTCGTCGGTTTGATCCCCAGACAGGACATGACTGAAGTGCCCTTGAGCAAGGCACCTAACCCCCTAACTGCTCCCCGGGCACCAGTGGATAAGGGCTGCCCACCGCTTCGGGCACAAATTCTCACAGCCTAGTGTGTTCACTAGTGTGTGTGTGTGTGTGTTTCACTGCACGAATGGTTTAAATATGAAGGCTCGTTGACTGTGGGTGATTTTTTGGGCATCTGGTTTCAGTAAATTATGTCACAAAGTCAAAGTTTGCTGCATATACTATTGCATCTCAAAAAATTATCATAAACTTTATAGTCATTACAACATTTTACCCAAATTTCCTCCCAATCTAGTGGTAGTCACTTGACCCACCCATTCACTAGGACTCTCCATATCACTTGTAATGTCTCTGACTCTGGGAGGGTGAAGACTAGCACAGGCCTCCTCCAATGCATGTGAAGTCAAGCTCCGCCTCTTTTCCAACTACTGCTGATATATCATTACTGGGCAGCCAACACGCCCGGAGGAAAGCGCAGGATCACCAGCTCTGATGGATCGCCTGGTAGATGCCTGAGCCAGCAGGCATTACATTCTAGTAGTGACTGGGAGAGGGCACCATCTATCCATTCAGAGAGAGCACAGCCAATGTTGCTCTCTCAGGCCCCGGCCTCTTATTTTACTTATGCAGTTCAAGGTACAGCAAGAGACTTGACAGCTTACTTCTTTGAATTAAATTACAAACACAAATGACCGTTTTCACGATAATCTAACTTTTAGGGATGCACCAGTACCGTGTGAGGGGTGCAAAACAGGTTAAAATGCATTCACTCTATTCCACAGCTTAATCTTTGTGCATATGTGGGCATTTTCCTCACACAGACAGACTTGCACGTACACGTCAATGTTCTTTCTGAGAGCTGTTCTCTAAATGCTGTCGCTCCTTGAACTTTGATTAAAGGTCAGAACCATAAAACGGTTCATTCTGCTTCAACTCGCTATTGTGATTATCCATCATGAGGGTATTTCAGGCCTTTCAAAGTCATGTTTGGACTGAGAATCAGGATCTGATGTGAACCTCTGGAACCATCTTAGATATGTGGTTTTGTAGCTACACGTTTATGGAGAAAAGTAAGACACCAGTTCAATGTCCTAAAAAGTTGATCCTGCTTTTGTTGAAGTAACTGTCTGTACTGTCCAGGGAAGAGTGTTAGCGAGGTCAGGATGTTGGACGATCACCACGCCACCTCATCCACAACTCATTCCAAAGGTACTGGATGGAGCGGCATCATTCTAGAGACCACAGTTCCACTGCTCCACAGTTCAATGCTGGGGGGCTTCATACCCATCTAGCCCACACTTGGCATTATGCCAGGTAGGTTCATGTTTATTTGCTCCTGTTCTATTGACACACTTCTCTACAGCGGCTAGACAAGCTGTATGTGTGCATTTCTACATTTACATCAATGAGTAACATCAATGAGTACAACTTAACTCTCTGGAGTCTGCTCTTGTCAGCAGCATATTATCAAAATTCCGCAAAAACATTTATATAACTAGATTTTATCCTAGAAACAAAATTAAACATACCCCGGAAACCTTAAAGGGTCTAATTTTCAGATATATGTAGCTTGAATCAAAATATATTTTTAGATATTTTTGAGAGGAGCATACATTTTTGAGAGCTAGTTAGACAGTTGTGCCTTATTTTCCCGCCAAATGACACAATCTGCATTCATATGAAAATGACAGGGTATGACATGGTAATTCTGGACATACCCTTGGTGGCTTAGCGGCCATGGAATGTGTAAAGACGCTCATAAATCTCATAAATATTCAATCTAGGAACCAATTGAATGAGGAAAACAGTGTCAGCTCACATTAGTTAAGCTTTAAAAATAAAACCACATACAATGTCTAAAAACTGTAATGAGCAGTGTGTAGCCAGCACCTCTGTTTATTCAGTTCTGAGCTCAAAAGTCTTGACTAGAAATGTTTAGTGTTTTTTACACAATATATCAGCACATCTGAAAACAGGTTTTGGGAAAGTCTAAGTTTAGAGCAGATTTAATCAAAATATAGATTTATGACACTTACTGTTTTGACACTGCTGTTGCTGAGTTTGTGCTGAACAAAAGCCTGTGTAACACTTTGGGAAAAAATAAATTTAGATGGGTGTAATTTGTAAAAACTACATCAGAGTGTCTGAAATACCTTCAGACTCAATGGGGTTAAAGTAGCTGAATGCTCATTAGAAGCGGTGTCTACAAACATTTGAACATCTCACCAAACATTATTAGAAACCTCTTCTTTGAAGCTCTATCTTGCTATTGCAACATTAAACAGAATGTATCATCTGTTGATGCACAGTTTGCATTAGTACTTGAATCTTTAATCAGTGGTCAGTTTCTGACTGCAGAGCTGCTCTTGCTTGGATATATTTGGGTGTGGTTGTCCAGATATTATTTAGATGGTGGTCCATTTTCAGTGTGAAATGTAAAAACTCCAGCAATACACTTGTACCAGAAGCACAGACAGTACCACACCACTTAACCCATGAACATTCTAATCAACCATTTGGTAGAGAACATTTAAGTCACCATATTGTCTTGAAGAAGGTGTTGAATTTAACACAATGTGATTGTGCCATCTCTACCGATCGGTAGAGGTATGTTAGGCTAAAAAACATACATTTTCGGTAACACTTTATAATAACTTTCATTAATAGCTCATTAACTAATGATTAATAACTGTGAACAAATCATTAGTTCATGAGAATTTCACTAACAAATGATTTATTAATAATTTTTTAACATTTGCAAAAACGAATACAATCATTAGTAACTACATGAACTGTCATTTATAAACATTTGTTCATGTTCAAATTTTCATGAACTAATGATTTGTTCAGTTATTAATCAGTAGTTAGTGGCTTATTAATGAAAGTTATTATAAAGTGTTACCCACTTTTCTTGTCAAACCAGCAGCTTCATAGCCAAACCACACTGGATGAATGCTGAAAACCATTAGTGTGTTACAAATTTACATTATTGCACAACTTTTTAAATTTAAATTCAAATTCGTATGGATTCCATGTAACTTACGCAATTTATTATAAATTCTATGTAGTGGATATAATTGATGGTATAAATTGCATTAAATTAACACATTTTATCATCTTCTGTCATGTTAGAAGATGTTTTGTTAGCTAAATCATTGTATATATTTGTTGTTGAATTGGGTAACTTTTTAGATTGATACGATTTCCATTTAACAGGCACAGATCGAATATTGTAATTTGGACCGTCAGGAATGAGGTCTATGCCCAAAGTAGACTTATGTCATACAGAGGTTTGTGCCATAATGATAAAACTGTAATGTTTTTAATAAACCAGCAAGTTTATGCACAATGGAAACCACGTGACTAACAGAATCTAAAGCAAAGACTTCATTTTTGGCCAATTTTTGAAGAAAAAAAAAATCTTTTACTATTGTAATACAATAGGAGAGATCGGAGTGTCTAATTTAGCTTACTTGGACATGTTCACACATTTTGTGTTTAATTTTGAAGTTCCATGTCTCAGACCTGTTTCCCAGTACTGTGGATGTGCTCATATCACTGTACATTTAAAGGGATATCAGGGTGCTGAGAATGAACCACCAACTAAATAACATCTGCACAACATCAGTCCTTTAATCTGACCTTTGATGAATAACCTGCAGGGGGTTCATTAATTAGTACAGTCAGTAAGTATAAGGTAAGTCTGGACTGGACCTAAGTAGGGATGTGTGAATAACATGGGATTGTGTATATAAAGTGTGTCCTTTACCACTAGATGGAGACAAATACTTGGCCAGAAGCATCTGTGATTTTCTTGTGAATATGGTTATGTACTATGTTTCCACATGGAATCTGGCTGTGTGCAGACTGTATTAAGGTTTTTCAATCCATATCCCATTGTAGTTACATGTCATCCAAGTAAAACCTTGTGGAAACAAAGTAAACAGCCTAAGAAAGATTAGGGAGACTTTGTGTTACTGGTGTTTAACGGAGGAATGTATTCCATGTCACCTCGGCTACTTAAGACTGTCAGATCTGATTCTTCCCTGCATATCTGATCTGTGCCCAAACACAGAATCTCATCACCTCAATCCCTCTTTCTGACTGCTTTTCAGTAAACGTTCACACATCTCGTCTAAGCTGATCAGCTAAAATGATGTGCAGAAACCAGATCAGGGTAAAATCGCCCGCTATTTTGTTTCCTGGAGAGATAAAAACCATCTAATTTGACACTGTCAAAGTAAAATGAACTCTGCTGGAGTTCATTTAGCTGCTAATTTTATAGTGCGGGTACTTCTTGTCAATAAAGCATATAAATTAGACTGAAAGCATACATGTTCCTAAAACAACAAATGAAACACTCCGCCAGCCTCACCTGCAGGGGAGAATGTTGACCTCTAGTGGTTTTATTGGGACTGGCTTTCTCCCAGATTACTTTAATTAGCTCCTCACTCTCACGGATTAATCAAAGATATCACATTTAAGAGGCCGTCGAAAAGTAATTAATCACATTTGCTTCTAAAAAGAGATCGTCTAATTGGAATTGACCAGATCTTGAATCGAAGCCAATGACTTTGTCACTGGTGTACCAGTCAGCTATGAACTCGTCAATACTGGTTGATGCTGATTTATGTCCTTGCTGTTGGGCAATTAAGGGAATCTCTATATATGTTTATTATCGACACATCAGAATAAGTCTGCTTTCACACCATCATTCTGTTCTGGAGGTCCAGATTAAAACATAGAGTCTATTAGACTCCACCAATTTTGTTTGATTTTGCATGGGCAGCTCAGGTTTTACTTTAATTTCTTTCTTGTGATTGAACAACAGAATTTGACCTCCGCATTTATTCCATCCATACAGTGAAACACACTAGTGAACACACTAGGCTGTGAGAACATGTGCCTGAAGTGGTGAACAGCCCTTTCCACGGTGCCCAGGGAGCAGTTGAGGGACCTTCCAATCACAATCCTCGGACAGGTCATGACTTCAGCAAAGCACTTAAACCCTAACTGTTCCCCGGGCACCATGGATAGGGCTGCCCACTGCTTTGGGCACATTCTCTCAGTGTGTTTCACTGCATGGATGGTTTATTAAATGCAGAAGTCATATACTGTGTGCAAACTTGGTAAAAGTTGAACCTAATATCTAATAAAAAATGTGAAAATTGGGGAAAAATGTGCATTCTACAAAGACCCCGGTCCTACTTTGTCTCTGCCTAGTACTTGTTGCGGAGTACATCAAAACCATGAAGGTGACCTATTACGATCTAAAATCTGATGACATTGCCAAAGGTATCAATTGCCAAGTGTCAATACTGACACTGTGGATGGCAAAGGCAGAGCGGGATGATGCTACTATAGAGAAACTTCATTTTCAGTGGTTGTAATTGAAAGCAGGCATTTTGATGTCTACAAAATGGTAAACGATGTTTCGTTAGGGACCTTAAATGTACCAGTTTTAGTCGTATGGTCCCAAACTTTCTTTAGAATGAGGCACCTCAAAGCAAAACTCTGAGTAGCTTTTCAATTGTAATGACTACATTTTGAGAAATGGGTGAAATTCCCCTTTAAAAAAGTTCACTCAGGCTTGAGCAACATTTATCCACATATCAGCCATGCTGTTAAAGTTAGCTTCGCTGTTAGAATAAGCAATCTCTCAGTCGTCGAGATATTCCACACCCTGCACACATCATGCCGCAACACTGCGAGGACCTGATCTCCAGTAAAATGCCTTGATTTCTTACTCATCGCTTGACACTTCTAACCAACGATGTTGGAAATGATATTCTGGTATTCAGAAGCTGGTGATCAGCATATTGGATGATGATTTTTGAGTGGAGTTCCTCTTTAACGCTCTAATACAATTAGGAGGAGACAGCTCGCTTGGTTATGTTTAATGGGGATGACATCAGAGGAGATAGTAGGGAATGAATAAGTCATTCTTGGTCTCATTTCAAATGTGAAAGATTCATACCAGCAATTTAGATGACAGTATTAATTTAACATGACACTGCATTAATGGTCAATTTCAGATTCATAGAACTCATTTAAGTGGAATGGACTCCCTTAATTTGATGAGATGTGATGGCAGTGAGATGCCATGTCTCTCTCCATCTCTCGCTCTCCCCGCGGCATGGGAAACACACACACACACACACACACACACACACACACACACTCGCACAGACACAAGCTCACTCACCAGTCTCAGCTTATGATGCTGACTGAGCTGGAAGTGTGTGTGCGCTTGGGTTGGGAGATAAACGCTAGCAGTCATTGGGTTGTGAGTAACTGTAGTGTCTCAGTACTCGTTAGCACATTAAGATCTGATGTGTGTGCTTTCTGGCAGTGAGTGAAACACATGCGACTTGCGACTGCATTAGCTGCTTGCAAAAAGCTCCTAATGAGTCCTAACACATTACCAGGAGGCTACAAGAAGCACATAATTATTACAACCAGGGTCCGTCCAAGCTAAAAAATGCAGCATGTTTTAAACTGTACATGACAAACTATACAATTTTAAAAAGGTAGATGGAATAAAGATGCTTTTGCATGTAGATGTCATTGTCATGTGTTGTAATGGACAGAGTAATAGAAGTGGGGAAACAAACTGCAAAAGTTTAGATTTAAAAGCTGGGCAGAGGATGTGATTGATTTGCAGGATATCCTCAGAAAAAAAACTAATATTAGAATAAATACCTATACAGTGTAACCTTGACTTACGAGTGAATCAACGCATGATTTTTCCCAGATACGAGCTGTCACTCTGTAGAAGTTTTGCTTTATGATGTGAGCCGAGATCTGAGTTACGAGTGAGCAAGTTTTACGCCACCCACCACTAGGAGTCACTAGCGAGTGCCAAGATCAGTGCTGAGAAGAAGAGGTGGTGCATTGGCGCTGTGTAAACACACTTGTCTCACTCATTTTCCTAAACATTTTGAAAGGGAGGAAGAAACAAACGTTCTTGGACAGAATTTTATTAAAACGTCCTGCAAGTGAAAGTGAGGAACGTGTGGAGAAAAAGACAAAAGTCAGTGAAGAAGAAGAAGATTAAGAGAAGTGAAAAAAGTAGCAGTTAAGTTTAGTGATAAAGTGTAGCATAGTGTGTAAGTTACATTTAGTAATAAATTGTAGCATTAAGTGTGTAGCGAGTAAGTTAAACGATAGAGCACGAAATGAAAAACTCCCCCAACCTCCTCCACCTCCGCCCACATCTTCATCTGATCTTCATGATAAATACACTTAATAACCAGTTTATTTCTTTATTCTTTTTTAAAGTATTATTTTATACGTTATTTGTTATTTATAAAGTACATTTTTCTTATTTAAAAACGTGTAACAAAAAAGGGTGTAGTTTTTGGGGGGCTGGAATGGATTAATAGCATTTCAGTTCATTTTAATGTGTAAATTTGATATACGAGCAAATTGAGTTACGAGCACAGACACAGAATGAATTAAACTCGTAAGTCAAAAGGCACACTTTAATGTATAGGTTTGACTGGTTTTTGTCATGGCAGTTCACTATTTACAGGTGTCATCAGGTACCTGGTTTGGTTAATCAATAACCTCCTTCATGGTAAAGCAAGTGTGCTGCTAGTTTAACAAATCTATGTGATGGCTGAGGAGCATCTAGGAGAACATCTGGAACCCAGCTCAAGATATCAGCTACTTTTTTCAAAGTTTTTACAGTATTTACAGTATTATTGTAATGATATATAGTGGTTTCTCTGATTGCCAAGATTAACAGTTTTAAATGGCAAGTATAGGTGCTTAAGACTTATGTATTGTATATATAAGACTTGTATATTGTAAATACTGGAAGTTTTGTTGCAATAGAACTGTCAGTGTTATGGTTGAGATACTAAACTTTCATGTTCCTTATTATAGGTCTTACATTACTTGCCTGTAAATCTCCAAATCTTCATTATATCATTTGATGAACATCAACCGTTATGGTGAAGTCAGTGAAATCGTCAATCAGCTTGACTTTTCCCTTCTTTTTCTATGTTAAGATGTCTTCTCCTTGTTGATAAAGTCACAGGCTTTGTGTGTGTGTGTACGTGTGTGATGTCCGGGCTCCCTTAGCCCTGGCTGGCTGGGTGTGTCTCAGAGGCCTGCTAATGGCTGGACTCGATGCTCTCCGCCGCTCTGATGGATGGCGGGCAGGGACGCCCTCTCTTTCATCCCGACAGGCCTGACTCGTCTGATTTATTAATGACAATAATTAGGAGTAAACCTCTCCACGACCAAACCCCTCCGTGATTAGCGCAGTAATGATGGAGGGGAGGGCCGTGGATATGCGGATCTGATTAATGTCGGCCATTTTGACCTTTTAGAGCCGCACTCCCTATTGCAGTCTGGGGAGAGGCGAGGGAGAAAGAAAGAGAGGGCCACTGTCCACTCACAATTAGCCGACGACTGAATTAGAGAGTGGGATCCAGCATTTTGGTCGTTAGGCAGTTTACAATGTACGTCTTAACAACCATGTATATAGTCGGCACAAAAATATGGCACCAGTTAATGTTTCATTTTCACACATGTCTACTACTAGCTGATCTTCAGCTGCTTCAGAAAATGAGAACGTGTTTGTAGCCAATTTAACCCGCCCATTTGTTGACTCTCCCTATCACTTGTAATGTCTCTGACTCTAGGAGGGTGCAGACTAACACAGGTTTCCTCCGGTGCATGTGAAGTCAAGCTCCGCCTCTTTTCCAACTGATGCCGATACATCACTGCCGGGCAGCCAATGTGCTTGGAGGAAAGCACAGAATCCCCAGTTCTGATGGTTCGCCTGGCCAGTGTTTGGAATAACGGCGTTAAAAATAACGGCGTTACGTAACGATGTCATTTTGTCAGTAACGGGATAAAATAATTACTTTTTCTGTCGTTATAACGCCGTTGACGTTACTGGTCATTAAAAGCGGTGCGTTACTATATA